>JAPKLW010003117.1:16117-36860 GCA_026898455.1 Plectranthus barbatus | reverse complement strand
CCAAACCCAAAATAATTATTAAGGTGGGAAATCTGTTAAATTGGAATTAATTCCTTCGTTGGGCAATTAAAACCTAGATTACTAGAAAGTGAATTTTACCTCTCGGTCTCAAGAACACAAACTAGTCAGTCTCAATAAAGATACAGATTTGAAAACCCTACAACTAATTCTTCTTTTTGAGACAGAAAACAGTTGTATCAAAATTCTATTTTCCTATTATTAATTATCTCCTCTCGGTCTCAAATTAATAACTATAAACCTAATCCAATTTTCATCTCTCAATCCTTTAATTGAAAATAGATTTTAAAATCAAAACCATAGAATTTGAACCAATTAATTAGGGTTTAGATTTAATCGAATTAACACATGCTAAAGAGGATGGAGAAACCCTAGAACCTGTTAAGGGTTCTAGCCTAACATAATTGAAATAAACATTGCAATAAATATAAATAAGCTTACTTGAATCATTAAAGAAATAGGAACCTTGAATGTCTTGAAAAACTCCAATGAATTCAGTAAAACAGAGAAAAAGAGATAATAATGATGTTATTTTCGTGCCTAAGAGTTCATATTTATAGAGGGGGAAAAAGACCTAATTTGTGTATTGGGTAAAAATAGCAAAAACTGCCAAAACAGGCCAAAAATAGCCTTCTCGGACATCTGTGTCGATCGACAGGCAGGCTGTCGACCGACACAACCTTCAAGATCGAAATCCGGGCTGAATTTGTGACGTTTCTGAAATTTTGACCTCTGCTTCGATCGACACAGAAACATCTGTCTGCGCAGTCTCACGGTTTTGGCCATAACTTCCTCTCCCGAACTCCGATTGACCCGATTCTAGTTGCGTTGGAAAGCTAACTCGAGGATCTTTCAAATGCCATGCTCCATTAGCTCAGATTCCATCTTTGGAAGAAGTCGTGACTGTTCCTTTGAACATCATCTGCTTCCGGTACGGATTTCCAATGAATTTGGCCTAAAACCTACAAAAATCACCCATCAAACGCATAACACCCTCTAAAATAGACTCATGCACAAAAATAATTAAAAACATAACTTAAAGCACTTGAAACAATGGAGAAAAATATAGATAAGTGAGTATAAATATGAGCTTATAAAACCCCCCAAACTTGAATATTAGATTGTCCTCAATCGAAGAAAAGAAGAAAGAAATCTCAAGCAGTTGAAAGTGCAATGCCTCACAAGATTCATCACAATCAAGGTTCATCAATCCACACCACACAAGCAATTGAAAGAGATAAGATATTCATCAACTTCGGAAGACTCACAGGAAAGTGTATCGCTCATCACACAAGTGTTTGGGTTTCAAATGAAAGCACTCACAACATGTATGAAGAAATTTGTACCATATGCTTGCAAAAGTTCTAAAATCTCCACTGCTTATTTGTGCACACAATTCAAGAATCAAAAAGGACTTTGAAAGGGTTGTAATGTAGGCTTTTTGTGATAAGGTAGAGAAATATGGCCAAGTGACTAAAAAAAATATTGAGTTGATCACTCTCAACAAATCAAAATTACCATCTATCATCATCCACTCTATCTCCTAATATTTTCAACACAAACCAAGGCTCTTCTCTTCTTTTTTTTTTCTTTTCTAGCCCTTTTATGCTCTTAAAATTTTTGTTTAAACATTTGAGCTTATAAGGACATTTTTCTAGAGCTATCTTTCTTTGCACACCAATTATAAAGTTTTTTTATCCACTTTCAAATATTCCACCCTTATTCTTCCCACAGTCTCATAGACAAGACAAAAACCTCCCTGCTATCATAAAAATCTTATAGACAAGACAAAAAAATGAAGTAAGGCTCAAAGGGGCTGATTAAGGATAATTTATTATAAGGGACAGTGTTTGGGATAAATTGGCTAACAAAGATGACCTAAGATCATTTTCTATCATTGTGCACACTATGCAGTCTCAAAACAGAACAAAAGCAAGTTCTAGAGAAACGAAAACATACATGCGAATCTCTCATGAACAAATAAAGGCTCAAAAACTCACTTGGGTTCAAAAAATTCTTCCTTAGTCAACTTCAATCCACTCAAACATCATGCAAGTGTAAGTTTCAATTAGACCCTATCATGCGGTATTCTACATTCATGGGCAAATCAACCACAATCGAAATCAACTCAACTAATCAAAGATCGATTCCAAACATTGCATATAATGCTAGAGGGTTCAATTACTAAGAGATTTTCCTCACATACTATCTATTTTTTTTTTATTGGCAAAAATTAAACACACCAAATCAAATAAAGCAAGTAAAAGTAAATAAAACAGGAAAGCGAATAAAGATAAAGGATAAAAGTTCAACTTCTTGTCCACATCCCCCCAAACTTATTTCGAACTCATAGAGTAAGAAAATGTTTGAAAATCAGACAAGAAGAAGAACTGTACCTGACTGTCGATCTCAGACATCGACTTTTTATCCACCGGAGGCTGCAGAACGCGAAAGACAGAATTTGGTGGCTGCTGGCACTCTGTGTCGATCGACAGGGGTTCTGTCGATCGAAACAGAGCCTTTTTGTCGACCCAAGGGCTAGCTCGAAGTGCTCTGTCGATTCGCCTCTGTGTCGATCGACACACTGTGTGTCGATCGAAACAGAGCTCTGAATTTTTTTTAATAACAAAAACAGCACACGAAAATTAGAGAAACAAATGGAATAAAGCAAGTAAAACAATGGGTTACCTCTCATTCAGTGCCTTAGTTATTGTCGTGGCTCGACGATAGGGATCCTTCACCAAGGAGGTCCGGTCCAGACTCGCCGCCCCCTTGCATCGATCATGTAGACCATCCGATCACGAATAATAGTGGTGAGCTCGGAAGAGGATGGTGTAATTGGCAATTTTGCCATCCCATTTTCGCGCTCCCATTCGATCTCGGCGGCTTCTTCATCTTCCTCAATGGTGGTGGAGATGTTATTGCAATCTGCTTCCTTTTGGCTTTGATCAATCACAAAGGTGATTGTCTCGTCATTCCCTCGGAGTGTAATCTCCCCACCTTGGTAGTCTATCAGTGCACCACTTGTTTTCAGAAACTCTCTTCCAATGATCATTGGCATTCCAAGTTGTTCCTTCATATCCAAAACAACAAAATCAGCAGGAAATATTAAATGACCAACACGAATTAAAACATCTTCCACAACTCCCCTTGGTCGAGAAATTGAGCGGTCAGCCATCTGAAGAGTGATTGAGGTTGGCCTCATCTCGCCTATCTGCAACTTTTGGAAAACTGAATACGACATCAAGTTAATGCTGGCTCCGGTATCGCAGAGGACATTCCTAAACTCCTTCCCCCAATCTCGATCAGATTAGAGAAGCATCCCGGATCAGACCTCTTGGTTGGAACATGTTTCTGCAAAAGAAGACTACAATGCTCATGAATTGAAATAGTTTGATCTTCGATTACCAGCTTTTTCTCGCTCATCAACTTCCTTAAGAACTTCATGTAGCCGAGAATCTCGTGGAGAGCCTCGATCAAGGGAATGTTGATGTTGACCTTCTTGAGATTCTCAACGAATCGAGCAAACTTGGAGTCTTCCTTCTTCATTGCAAATCCTTGGGGAAAGGGCGTTGGAGGTGGTTTGGCAGCTTTGGAACTGGAGGAATTGTGTTGAGGAGGTGGCTGTGTCGGCTGAGAAGAATTTTTGTCTGCCTGTCCTGGATTTCGATCGACAGAGGGTGTGTTGATCGACACACCCGTTGCAGTCCTATCGATCGATTCTTTGTCCATGTCGATCTCCTCCTCTTGTTCTCTGTTTCGATCGACAGGCAGCCTGTCGATCGAAACAGAGGATGGATCTGCGGCCTCCTTCTCCTTCTCTGCCCCAAACTTGCTTTGGGGCATTTCCGGACCTTTGTAGCTCGTTCCAGACCTCAAGGCAATGGCATTGACCTGTTTGGCCTTCTCAGGATTGACTTCTGTGGTGCTGGGGAGCTGGCCTGGCTTGTGTTGATTTCTCATAGCAGTGGAAATCTGACTGAACTGTGCATCGAGCATTTGAAGGTGCTTTGTCATATGCTGCATGTGAGTGGACATGTTCTTCACCTCAGTTTCAACCTTGCCAAACCTATTGTCGGAGCTTTTGATGAACTTTTCAAGTGTCTCCTCCAGCACAAACTTCTTCTTCTCCACAATCTCTCCCCCGGCTCCAACACTGAATCCCGGTAGAGGATTCTCAGCTGCATAAGGGTTAGAATAAGAAAAACTAGGGTGGTTCTTAGCACTGTAAGTGTACCCTTGATTGTTGGCTCGGTAGTTGTTGTTGTTGTAACCTCCATTGGCGTACTTCACTTCAGCGGTGTTGGAGGTGCTCGAACTGCTTCCTTGGTAGATGTAGTCGGCCTCTATGAGAATAATGGCCATGTTGGGATCTGAAATAGCTGCTACCGAAGCTCTACCGGCCTCCAACTGTTTGAACTCTTCTCGGAGCTTCTTCACTTCTGCCACCACATCAATTTCCGGAGTAGTGGTCACTGCTTTGACTGCTTTCTGCTTTTCAGTAGGCCATTGGTGACTGTTGAGGGCCATGTCTGCAAGAAGTTGCATCCCCTCTTCTCCACTCTTCTTCATGAGAAGTCCTCCAGCTGAAGCATCAACCAACTCTTTTAGATGAGGGGTTAATCCTTCATAAAAATGGCATACCTGCATCTCAAGATCAATCCCATGGCCGGGGCACATCCTCAACAGCTCTTTGTATCTCTTCCAAGCTTCATAGAGGGTCTCATCGTACTTCTGGCTGAAGTGAGTGATGTCGGACTTCCTCTTCATGATGACACTGGGCGGGAAGAAGTTGGTGAGGAACTCTGCTTGGAGTTGTGCCCATGTGGCAATTCTGCTCTTGTCCAAACCAGCAAACCAAGACCGGGCCTCATCCCTGAGAGAAAAAGAAAATAAATGCATTCGGATGGTGTCTTGAGGCACTCCGTTCTGCTTGATTGTGTCGCACACCTCGATGAACTGACTGAGGTGTCCGTACGGGTCCTCAATGGCCTTCCCTGCATACTGGTTCTGTTGGACCATCTGAATCAGGCCTGTCTTCAGCTCGAAGTTGTTGGCATCAATGCCAACTTGGAATCCCGGCTCCTCTCGCTGTGGCAGGAAGCGATCAAGTATGGACCTTTGGGGCACCACAATTCTCCTTTCATGGTTTCCTTCATTGGCCAGGGCTGCCAGTCTGGCAGCCTGCTCTGCTTGAACTGCTTGTGCTACTTGAAGTTGCTCCCTGAGTTGTCGAACCTCATTCATGAACTGTCTTTGCTCCTCAGGAGTCATGTTTTGAAGTTGTGTTTTTGGTGGTTGCTCCATCTCAGGCTCTCTTTCCTTGCTCTTTCCTTTGCTTTTGTTTCTCCTACAGGTAGCTTCAATTTCTGAATCGAAGGCTTCAAGATTCTTCCCCCGAGCTCTTGTGTTCATGCACCTGAAGAGAAGACAAAAAAACTGGGAATCAGTGTCTGGGTCGACCGACAGGGAGGCTGTCGATCAACACGGATGCTGCCTCTGTGTCGATCGACAGAAGCTCTATCGATCGAAATAGAAGCGAAAATCTCACACACACGCACGCGAACGGGAAAAAAACTCAATCCAGAAAATATCAAAACAATCCAATAACAAGACAAAATCTGACTATCCCCGGCAACGACGCCAATTTGATCACTGTAAAATACAGCAGCTAATAAATTTATAGACCCAAAGGAATGTCGAACCCACAGGGATAGTGCGACGAAATTATCTCATGTACTGGCATTGTTTATCTATTCTTTGTTTGAGTGAATCCAAATTTGAATAGGGTTTTTGTTTTCAAAACAGAAAAAAAAAATAACTTGAGAATAAAATTCAATAATAAAAAGCACAGATTCTAGGGAAATCAATCAATCCAATCCAACATGCATAAACAATCAATCCAAACCCAAAATAATTATTAAGGTGGGAAATCTGTTAAATTGGAATAAATTCCTTTTTTGGGCAATTAAAACCTAGATTACTAGAAAGTGAATTTTACCTCTCGGTCTCAAGAACACAAACTAGTCAGTCTCAATAAAGATACAGATTTGAAAACCGTACAACTAATTCTTCTTTTCGAGACAGAAAACAGTTGTATCAAAATTCTATTTTCCTATTATTAATTATCTCCTCTCGGTCTCAAATTAATAACTATAAACCTAATCCAATTTTCATCTCTCGATCCTTTAATTGAAAATAGATTATAAAATCAAAACCATAGAATTTGAACCAATTAATTAGGGTTTAGATTTAATTGAATTAACAGATGCTAAAGAGGATGGAGAAACCCTAGAACCTGTTAATGGTTCTAGCCTAACATAATTGAAATAAACATTGCAATAAATATAAATAGGCAAAAACTTGCGTTAGGCAGGCCTAAACGGTTTAGCCGGTTTTATCCTACTCAAATGGATTGACCCATCCCAAATAGGGTTTATTAATCCCAATTAGGGTATATTATATGGCTTTGGGTTTGGGTTAATGGATAAAACCCGCCTAAATCGTTTAGGCCTGCCTAACCCAAGACCTTCCCATATAAATAAGCTTACTTGAATCATTAAAGAAATAGGAACCTTGAATGTCTTGAAAAACTCCAATGAATTCAGTAAAACAGAGAAAAAGAGATAATAATGATGTTATTTTCGTGCCTAAGAGTTCATATTTATAGAGGGGGAAAAAGACCTAATTTGAGTATTGGGTAAAAATAGCAAAAACTGCCAAAACAGACCAAAAATAGCCTTCTCGGACAACTGTGTCGATCGAGAGGCAGGCTGTCGATCGACACAACCTTCAAGATCGAAATCCGGGCTGAATTTGTGACGTTGCTGAAATTTTGACCTCTGTTTCGATCGGCACAAATCCTGTCGATCGACACAGAAACATCTGTCTGCGAAGTCTCACGGTTTTGGCCATAACTTCCTCTCCCGAACTCCGATTGACCCGATTCCAGTTGCGTTGGAAAGCTAACTCGAGGATCTTTCAAATACCATGCTCCATTAGCTCAGATTCCATCTTTGGAAGAAGTCGTGACTGTTCCTTTGAACATCGTCTGCTTCCGGTACTGATTTCCAATGAATTTGGCCTAAAACCTACAAAAATCACCCATCAAAGGCATAACACCCTCTAAAATAGAATCGTGCACAAAAATAAGTAAAAACATAACATAAAGCACTTGAAATAATGGAGAAAAATATAGATAAGTGAGTATAAATATGAGCTTATCATTGATATAGAGAGCTTGGCGACCACCGAGTAGGTGGACTGGGTCGCCGTTCTTGGTGGATCATGCTTCTGCAATTTTTCTCAATCATTTCTAGCTCCATCATCTTCCCAATACCAACCATCAACCTACAGTACTTTAAAACTCCGTCATACTCTGTAAACAACTCAAATGCACATGAATCCTGCAAATCCAAACCAAACCAAACATAATATTTCGTAGAAAATAACAAATCAAACACCAAAACATCATTGAAACGTCCAATCTAAAGTAAATACTTAATAAATTCATAGAAATAAGTACAAAAATTGAGTGTTTATCATTTTCTAACATAGGTAATCAGCAAATGGACATGGATGAATTACGTGAATAAGTTCAGTATGTTAAGGTAAGGATGTTCAGTGATACCAATCGTTAATGTCTTAATATACTGCAAAACATAAAACTCGTGTAACAATTGAGAATATATGTTGTAGAAAATGCTGCTATATAATCCGGCAGAAGAATAAAAATAACACACAAGAATTAATATTTTTAAAAATTTAAACTTGACTTGGGAGATGGCTAAAAGCTTTATTAAAATTAACTAAATAGAATATGGAGTACCTTTATGAGGCTCTCTAGTCTCTGATTCGACCATCCTATCTCCGGAAGAAAAATTTGATGTTTTCTTTTTTGTAGTTACGCTCCATCAAGCTCGTCATCTGTGATTCATCATAGCGGTGAGTCTCATTCTCCACACAGAATAGACGAAGGTTATCGCTTTGTAGATCCTCTTCTTGCAACATGTTCTGGAATATTTCCTTTCTAAAAAAGTAAACATGGAGTTGAATGTAATTATCAAAACTCTCTTGTTCGACCAATATTCTCATTGCGGAAACAGCAGCAGACACACTACAATTAATCACTTGAATGTGTTCAAGAGTTGGTATATATCCAATCTCAGAGGGTATTTCACTCAATTCGTGTAGGTAACTTATTTCGAGTCTCTCCAGCGCCGGAAAATGCGTGTTGTTTGCATTCCAGTCAATTAAATCAGGACAGCACTTAATGATCAAGGATTTCAGGCGGGGGAAATATTCCTCCCCCTCAGCAAGGCTCCACGCGCATCCTTCCACGTCGCTCAAGCGTACAACTCCAAGATGGGGCAAGGATCACCCCAACATCTTCCCAATGAAGACTAGAATCCCACAGATGCAGCTCTTGAAGCCTACTTGGGAATCTGAGTCTTTGAACAAAACCTTTCCCATTCCCCCAGAAGTGTAGTGATTCCAGTTTATTGAAACGATCAAGATTTTCGGGATAGTAACCCGAACAATCATACGCTACATCCAGCTCCTTGATGTTGGGCATTCTCTTGCAAACCTCTTCCGTGAGTCTGAGATTCCTCACTCCATTTAGTGTCTGCAGGTTTCCCAAAATAATGCAATGATCACTGGGAACAGGGTCGGGAAGGTAAAGTTTATAGCACTCGACATGTCTAAGCTGTGCCATGCTCCAGATCTCTCGTGGCGCAGTGATTACTACACCAAACGTCAAGATAATTAATGTTTGCAAATTCCAAAAATGGGACATTCTGGCAAGCTGGCAGTGGAACCCAGTCTTGTGAGCATAGCGAGGGTGACTGAGATAGCGTATGTTAACTTGCCGAAAATCGGAACCGGCAAGCAGATGACACCTGCCAGCGTTCGAATGCGTATCATCATCATCATCATCACCTCTATGTATCCTCATCTCAATCAACTTATCACGCATCATGGAGCGTAGCAGGGGTGCGGTTTCCAAAAAATTAGCCATGACAATCATTCTTGTCTCATCCAGTGATACAATGCGACGCTCTCTGCTTACATCTTCTGTTTTCTCACACACACATGCAAATTTCTCTTTCTTACTCACCTTCATGCACAACTTTCTCGCTATGTCGTGAATACCACAGTGGTAAGGCTTTCCATTCCATCTCCTTTCACGAACCAGGACAAGATTCCTATGGATGAGATCATTTAGATGATTCTCTGCTACCTCTTCCAAACTCAGGCCTTCCTTGCTGGCCCTTATGAAACCCTCTGCAACCCATAGTCTGATCAGTTCAGTCACATCAATCCACTCATCTTCCCTATATTTCCCCATGTACAGAAAACATGGCTTTAGATAAATGGGGAGTTGTTCGTGTTGAAATGTTGGCCCATAGTGGCAACTATTATACATGGGCTTGTTATGCCCGACCCGTATCTCTCGACCTGGATCTGACCCGGTTTGGTCTTTACTCTACTTGTCTCAGATTTCCCCCAATTTTTGAATTGGGACGATTGGAAAAAAAGAGAGAGAACGCAACCAGAGAGAGCCGTTACCTCCTTCTACCTCTTCCACCTCCACCATCGCGCAACCTTCCACCGCCGCGCCATTGTCTCCGTTGCTCTGCTGTGTTTCAGAGAAAGAGTGAGAGGAGGGTAGAGACCGAGCAGAGAGAGAGAGGGGTTTCTCATCTACGCCTTTGGCCGGGGAGTTGACGGGCTGGTTTGATCGAGGAGAAAACAAGGGAGATCTGAGCCGAGCTAGCATCTTCCTCACCTCCTGCCTGCTGTCCGGTTCAGCGCCGCTGCTGCGGCGCCCCTGCCTTTGCCGGCGTCCAGCCGGCAGCGCTACCATTTCCGGCAACCTGCAGCTCGGAGCTGCTGTTGCTGCCTTCCTGCTGTTGTTTCTCCATAGCAGCCCTGCTGCTCCTTCTTTGCAGGTGCTGCGTCTTCATCGCAGGTCAGTCCTCCTCTTTTGTACACCTATTCTCTAACTGTTTTCTCTTGTCTATTTTGCAGGTTGTGAAGAGGTATAGAAGCTTGGACAGCAGCAGGTGTAGGAAGAAGAGGTGCTGCGCTGATTTGGAAGAAGTGAAGCTGCAGCCCCCACGGGTTCGTGCCACGACTTAGGGCGAATGAATCCCCAGCGGCCTACTCTCCGATCCCCTACAGTGGTATCAGAGCCACGGGGGTGATAGTGGGAAGTTTCGCTAGGGCATTCCCGTCGTGGTAGCGACACCTCGTCGTCGGCGTCCCCAGGGACGCGTGAGGTAGGTCGGAAAGCCCTCACCTAGGGCTTCCGCTCTGGTAAATTGGTTGAAACCTCTCAGTTATTTCAAATTCCTAGATCGGCCGACTGGCGCCGTAGGATTGAGATTGTCTGCTGGTAGAAATTGCATGCTAGGATTTCGTGCTAATTGTTTATGGTTATCGCACTTTGCCTCCGCTTTGCTATTCCACTTAAGCTGCATATTTCGTGTTTCCAGCCTGTTATTTTTTCGTAATTTTTCTTCTGTGATTAATTGCTGAAAATTGGTTAACAGGTCCCTTTAACTGAGTTGTGTGTGCCTGATATTTACCTATTATTGCTCGTTTGTTCTCTTGTGTGATTCTAAGTTTGTGGTTGCCTATTGTTTGCTTTAACTGCTGAATATTTGGTTTTTCTTCTTGAGTGCATCATGGCCTCTAGTTCCAGCTCTAATTCGTATGTGATGATGCCATTTAATGGTAAAACGGATTATAATATTTGGAAAAAGAAAATCAAATGTGTTTTAATTCAGCAAAGAGTGTTTAAAGCGGTGACAAAGGAATACCTAGAAACTGACACTGAACTACAGAGAACTGAAATGAATGAGCTTGCATGTTCTGTCATATTTCTAAATTTGTCTGATTCTGTGCTTAGACAAGTTGAGCACATAGAGTGTGCTAAAGAATTATGGGCAAAATTAGAAGAACTTTATGTTGTGACTTCCCTCCCTAGTAAGATATATCTGTTTGAAAATTTCTTTAGGTTCAAACTTGATATGACTAAGGACATTAATGAGAACCTTGATATTTTCACAAAATTGGTCAAAGATATAAAACGTACTGGTGACACAAGCATTGATAATTACTCTCCTTATATTTTGCTTAATGCTATTCCTGATGATTACAGTGATTTGAAATCTGCTATCAAATATGGTAGAACTCTGTGACCCTAGAAACTGTAGTTAATGGCTTGAAAAGCAAGGAATTAGACTTGAAGCATGCGGGGGGTAGGAACAAGTGTTCCGGTGAGGTCATGCATGTGAGGGGAAGATCAAAATCTAGATACCAAAAGAATGGTAAATTTGATGACCATGAGGGAAAGAAGAAGCATCATAGTAAGGGTAGGTCTAAGTCTAAACCTAAGGGTAGACGTTGCTTTAATTGTAATGAAGTTGGTCATTTTATAAAGCAATGCCCTAAGCCTCGTAAGAATAAGAATGATGAATATTCTAATGTTGCTTGTGGTGACGATGCTTTAGGTGATGTCTTTATGGTCTCTTCTATGAACTGCTATTCTTCTTTTAATTGGGTTTCTGAATCTGTGAATGAAACTCAATGGTTAATTGACTCTGGATGCACCTTCCACATTTCTCCTTATAAGAATCTTTTCATGTCCATTAATGAAATTGAAAATGGTTATGTCTCACTTGCAGATGAAAAGAAATGTAAGGTGGTTGGTGTTGGAGACATTTGTCTCAAATTTGACTCTGGTTCTATGTTTACCTTAAGAAATGTGAGATATGTTCCTGATCTTTGCTGCAATTTGCTTTCTTGTGCTGCATTAGAAGAGGAAGGGCTAGAGGGTAAATGGGGGAAGGGAGTTATGAAAATTCTCAAGGGTTTCCTTGTTTTCAAAGCTTTGAGGAAAAACAACTTGTATGTCTGCCAAGCTGAATGTATTTCTGCTAATAGCTCTGTTAATGCTGTGCATGAGGATAAGAGTGCATTATGGCATAAGAGATTAGGTCACATGAGTAATAAAGATCAAGAATTGCTTAAGAAAGATGGTGCATTTGGTAATGACATCGTGTCTAGCATGTCTTTCTGTGACTCATGTATTCTTGGTAAACAACATAAGGTCAAATTTCCTATTTCTGCATCTCCGAATGTGTCTACTTGCTCTGACATACTTGAGTATTTGCATGCTGATGTGTGGGGTCCTGCTAGTATTCCTACTCATGGGGGGAACAAGTACTTCTTATCTGTGATTGATGACTATTCCAGAAAAGTGTAGGTTTTCTTGTTAAAGCATAAGTCTGATGTTTATGAAAAGTTTAAGAATTGGAAACTTTTGATAGAAAACCAAACTGGGAAGAAAATCAAAACGTTAAGAACTGATAACGGACTTGAATTTTGCAATGCCTTACTTGATAACTTGTGTGTTGAATCTGGTATTAGAAGGCATAAGTCTGTTTCCTATACCCCTCAGCAAAATGGAGTAGCAGAAAGGATGAATAGAGCTCTTTTAGAAAGAGTTAGAAGCATGATGGCCATTTCTGGCCTTGCTAAGCAGTTTTGGGGGAAGCAGTTAATACTGCTGCTTATTTGATTAATAGGTCACCCTTTGTCCCTTTAAAAGGGAAATGCCCTGAGTCCATATTTTCTGGAAAGCCTCTTGATTTGACTAATCTTAAAGTGTTTGGTTGTTCTGCATTTGGGCATCAGAAATTGGATAAACTTGAACCTAGGTCTAAGAAATGCATTTTCTTAGGGTATCCTGATGGAGTAAAAGGATATAGATTATGGAGTTATTCTGAACCAGGTGTCAAGGTCATAATTAGCAGGGATGTTGTGTTTAATGAAACTGAATTTCCTTTTATTTCTCCTTCTTTGCCTGTGAATGAAAATGAATCAGAGAGTGCTCAGTTTGAGGTGGAGCAGCCACCCGTCGTGAATGATTTAAATTCTCAAAATTTGAATGAACATTTAGACAATGAGCATGATATTCATGATGAAAATCAGGGGGAAGAGAATAATTTAGGAAATGGTGAGTTTCATAATAAAATCAATGAGCTTGTGCATCCAAATTTGCATGATTATCAACTTGTGAGGGATAGGACTAGGAGACCTATTAGAGTTAACAGAAAATATGATGATTATGAACTTGCTTCATATGTGTTTAATTTGTTGGACTCTATGGATGGTAATGAACCTAGATCTTATCGGGAAGCCTCTAATTGTGTTGATGCTGCTAAGTGGATAGATGTTATGAAAAGTGAAATTAGGTCTTTGCATGCTAATAAAACCTGGATGCTTGTTCAAAAACCTGAAGATACATCTGTTGTTGATTGCAAATGGCTTTTCAATTGAAAAATGATGGTACTTCGGTTAGATACAAAGCTAGGTTAGTAGCTAAAGGATTCACCCAGAAAGAAGGCATTGATTATAATGAAATATTTTCTCCAGTAGTTAAATTCACCACAGTCAGGATTATGTTTGCTTTGGTGGCTCACTTTGACTGGGAATTGAAACAAATGGATGTGTCTACTGCTTTCTTGCATGGTGAATTAGATAAAGACATTTATATGCATCACCCGGAAGGCTTTGTTGATCCTAAGCAGCCTAATCATGTTTGTTTGCTGAAAAAAGCTCTGTACGGTTTAAAGCAATCTCCTAGACAATGGAACATTAGGTTTGATCAATTCATGAAGTCTTTAAAGTTCACCAGAAGCTCCTTTGACCATTGCCTATACTTTAAAGTGACTGATTATGTGCCTATGTTCCTGTTGCTTTATGTGGATGATATGTTGCTTATCAGTCCTTGCATGAAAGTCATAAAGCATGTTCAAAATTGTCTATGTGGCCAATTTGAGATGAAAGATCTAGGAGATGCTAGAAGAATATTAGGCATGGACATTATTAGAGATAGAAAGAAGTGCTCCCTCGTGTTGAGCCAAACTTCTTATGTGAAGAAAATTCTGCAGAAATTTAATATGCATGATTCTAAGCCTGTGAATGTACCGTTAGCCTCTCACTTTCTGCTAAGTAAGGAACTGAGTCTGAAATGAAAGCGTTGAATAGAATTCCATATTCTAATGTTATAGGTTCTGTGATGTATCTCATGGTGAGTTCTAGACCTGATATAGCTTATACTGTGAGTTGCTTGAGTAAGTACATGACTAACCCAGGTATGCCTCATTGGGAAGCATTGAAATGGTTGCTTAGATATTTAAAATCTTCTGCAGATATTGGTTTAAATTTCTCTAAATGTCCAGGTGGAGTTAAATTGACAGGATATGTGGATTCTAACTATGCAAATGATAGGGATAATAGGAAGTCTACTACTTCTTATGTGTTTACCTTGTGTGGTTCATGCATTAGTTGGAAGTCCCAATTGCAATCTATTGTTGCTCTTTCCACAACTGAGTCCGAATATGTTGTGATAACTGATGCTATCAAAGAAGCCATCTGGCTTAAGGGTTTATTGTCTGAAATTGGTTATTTAGATGATAAAGTTGTTTTGTTTTCTGATAGTCAGTCTGCCATCCAATTATGCAAGAATCCTGTGTTTCATGATAGAACTAAGCATATAGATGTGCGTTATCATTATATTCGTGATGTTGTAGAGAAAGAGATAGTATTGCTTGAAAAAATTCCAACTGAATTTAATCCGGCTGATATGGGAACAAAATGTTTGTCTGTGGAAAAACTTTTATCATGTTAGCGAATTTTGCAATTTGATTTTGGTTGATTCATATCCTTGTCTGTAATGTTTGGAGCCTGCTGTTTCTCTTGCAGGTTCAACTGTGTTATGGTTTGTTTTCCCTCTGTTTGTTGCTTGTCTACAGGTGCTTAGCAGGCGTGCAGGTGGGAAGCATCGGCGATGATGAAATCCTACAGTTCCTATAGATTCACCAGCATCTCACTCATGGGCCAAAGGTGGAGAATGTTGAAATGTTGGCCCATAGTGGCAACTATTATACATGGGCTTGTTATGCCCGACCCGTATCTCTCGACCCGGATCCGACCCGGTTTGGTCTTTACCCTACTTGTCTCAGATTTCCCCCAATTTTTGAATTGGGACGATTGGAAAAAAAGAGAGAGAACGCAGCCAGAGAGAGCCGTTACCTCCTTCTACCTCTTCCACCTCCACCATCGCGCAGCCTTCCACCGCCGCGCCATTGTCTCCGTTGCTCTGCTATGTTTCAGAGAAAGAGTGAGAGGAGGGTAGAGACCGAGCAGAGAGAGAGAGGGGTTTCTCATCTACGCCTTTGGCCGGGGAGTTGACGGGCTGGTTTGATCGAGGAGAAAACAAGGCAGATCTGAGCCGAGCTAGCATCTTCCTCACCTCCTGCCTGCTGTCCGGTTCAGCGCCGCTGCTGCGGCGCCCCTGCCTTCACCGGCGTCCAGCCGGCAGCGCGCCGGCGTTGCCATCTCCGGCGACCTGCAGCTCGGAGCTGCTGCTGCTGCCTTCCTGCTGTTGTTTCTCCATAGCAGCCCTGCTGCTCCTTCTTTGCAGGTGCTGCGTCTTCATCGCAGGTAAGTCCTCCTCTTTTGTACACCTATTCTCTAACTGTTTTCTCTTGTCTATTTTGCAGGTTGTGAAGAGGTATAGAAGCTTGGACAGCAGCTGGTGTAGGAAGAAGAGGTGTTGCGCTGATTTGGAAGAAGTGAAGCTGCAGCCCCCACGGGTTCGTGCCACGACTAAGGGCGAATGAATCTCCGGCGGCCCTCTCTCCGATCCCCTACAGTTTGTGCCACGACTTAGGGTGAATGAATCTCCGGCGGCCCTCTCTCCGATCTCCTATAGTTCGTAACTCAGATTTATTATCTGCATGCACTTCTTACCTTCCTCTATATCCAAAACTGGGTTCATTAAATTGGAAAACTTCTCCCAGCATTCAATTTCCCTCGAGGATTTTCTGAGATGCCCCCAATCACAATAATAGATAGGGGGAGCCCTTGGCATTTTTTCACAATCTTTTTCCCAATATCCACTAATTCAGGAGGACATTCCTCTTCATCAAAGGCATTTCCACAAAATAGTTTCCAACTCTCATCCTCATCCATAAACTTCATCGTGATAGGGGAAGAGCTCAGTTTAGACGCCAAGTTAGATGATCTAGTAGTTACTCTAACCCGACTTCCTTTGCCATTGTCAGGCAAAAATATCAGTATTTCTCCCCAAACTTCCATACTCGGCATATCATCTAATACAATCAAATACCTTCTACCCCACAACTTTTTGTACAACTCATTTCCTAATTCATTAACATCTCCTCCGGTGGATTTTCTTTCTCCAAAAAGGAGTTGTGTAAGAATAGTCTCTGCAGTATATTCCTTAGATATTGTAACCCAACGCCGAACACCAAAGCGATTCAAAGCATGTGAGTGTTCATAAGAGTGTATGGCAAGTGTGGTCTTACCTATTCCGCCCATCCCCACGATTGGTATCACAAGGCGACTGGAAGCTTCTCCAACGAGCATTTCCATGAGTTGATTCGCGACAGCATCAAATCCCACCATCTTATTCTTCCTAAAAGTCTGAGGTTCCGATGAAGTGGATGGTGAACGAGTGGGCTGCTCTGCTTTCATTCCACTTTTCCCTTCAAACTGCATCGCCTTTCTCTTAAAAAAATTCAAGTTGTCAGCTGCTTTCTGCAGATCGAGGAAGAAATAAGACCTTGGTTTTGCACGAAGGGTAGATCCAGCATAAATTTGATTGACTACATGTGTTTCGAGAAGTTCGCGAGCTGCGCGAGCCGCAGATACAATCCGGCTCTCCAAAACTTGTGCAGCTTCCCTGCTGCATCCCTGAGGATCATAGCGTTCCAAAAGATCGATCAAGAAATGTACAGTTTGAGAAAGGGATGCGATCTGTTTGTTGTCAAAAGAAAAGGAATGACAGGGATGATTGGGAATGAGGTCCAAATCATTGATGAGGGAAACTAGAGCTGCACAAGCTGCCATGGATCTCTAATCTCTGATATTCCCTTGGAGTTTCAAGAATGAATGGAAATAGAAAGAACACTCTCTTTTGTGGGAAGCGATTAAAGTCAAGAGTGAAGATGCAGATGATCTGCAACAACGAACAAGCCTAGACTCAATTATTTGAAGTTAAGTCACGCTCATGCAATTAATTTAGTTCGCGTACATTTATGGAGTGGGACCTCCATCATTCCCTTGCTTGCTTGACTTTCATTTCATACATCTCATCAAATTCATTGTTTACATACTAATTTTAATCATAACTGTTATATGATAAGAATTAAATATAATATAATATATTTTAATGGATTTTAAAAGCAAAATTAAAATTTTATAAGAACACAAATTACATATATAAATTAATCAATTTTAATACTCAAATTTATGTTAAAATTTGAAAAATAATTACTAAAAAAGTTATACACCCCAATTGAGTTGAATTGTCCAACGGTTAAAATTATATAATTAATCTAAACTATAATCAATTAAAATTATAAAAAAATATTAAATAAAAATTAATCAGGTTGTATCTAGACAATGGAAATAAAACTTGAAATTAAATCAAACAAAGGAAACACAAATTCTGGGGTTTTAACGTTTATCCTGAATAATATGTGATAGCTAAATTAAGCATTAACCAACTTAATCATGCAACCGATGAGAAATCATATAAATATTTTATCTTTTTCTCCAGGTAAGTATAATTTAGATTATTAAAAATGATTATATCCATTAGGTCTTAAAAACACAAATTAACAATCTTATAGAAATATCATGCTTAAGTCTTTATGATCAATTACTTCTTGGTCGGAGACTTAATTAATCATATTGTAAAACTCTTATTTTGATTATTAATTATCTCCTCTCAATCTCAAATTAATGACTTTTAATTTATATACGTGTTCATCAAATTCAGAGAATTAATTAAGTTAGAATTTAAAAACCATATGCACGGTAAATTAAGGGGGCGTTTGGTTGGTGGGTTTCGGAAGGGAATGGAATGATTCCGAAACCCACTGTTTGGTTAAAGGGTATGTGAATGAAAAAATGGGAATGATGCCCAAATACTTGGGAATCACTAAAACCCTCCAAAATGGTCGGTTTTCATTTTCATTCCCATATCTCATTACCAAAATTATTTATTTCATACTATTTTATAATTATTTTCTTATTTATTTATTTTTATAATATTAATCTAAAATATTTTGATAATTATATTATTTTGTAATATTATATTAAAATAATATTATTATATTAATCATTTATTTTTATCTTTATTTTATATTTTATAAAATAAATTTGAATATAAATATGTTATTTATTTATTTGAATATAAATATATTATTTATTTATTTTAATATGATTATATTTTCTTAATTTTTAATTATTAAATTAATTATTTATTTCTTATTTTTTAATTCATCTTATTTATAATTATTTTTTTTATTTATTTACTTTTTCTTTTTTGTAATATTTTTTATAATTATATTATTTATAATATTATATGTTATTATAATTATATATTATTTTTTTAATATATTATAATAATATT
The DNA here is from genome assembly GCA_026898455.1 of Plectranthus barbatus. Classification (NCBI taxonomy): domain Eukaryota; kingdom Viridiplantae; phylum Streptophyta; class Magnoliopsida; order Lamiales; family Lamiaceae; genus Plectranthus; species Plectranthus barbatus. The sequence goes on along the minus strand of JAPKLW010003117.1, from coordinate 18,322 downwards.
ATTATTATAAAATCATTCATTTATTGTGTATCTTAATTTTATATTTTATAAAACAAATAAGAAGATAAATAGATTATTTATTTATTTTAATATGATTTTATTTTGTTATTTTATTATTAAATTAATTATTATTTGTATAACAATTTAATTATTTTATAAACTTATAAACTTAAAAAATAAATCATTAGAACTGAAAATGATTCCGAAACCCATCTAGTAAACCAAACATCAGAATTGAGATTGATTCCCAAAAATCAAACCCATACCCATTCCCTCTACTATCAAACCCATACCCATAGTGATTCCCGACAGTTAAACCAAACGCCCCCTAAATAATAAAGTCTATATATGCGTTCAAGTTAGTTATTTACACTAGAATGTGCTAAGGAATTTAGCTGCTCATAGAAATATAATTAAAAGACATGAAATAAATTGAATTAATAAAAGATGAGAGAAAAATACATGCAAATTCAGAGTCGTCAAATGTGATACCCTGTCTTCTACAATATGAAAAACAAAAATATAAACTGGAAATATGAAAAGGGATATCTAAAATTCGAGCGAGCTTATTTATACGTACTAGTGGTGGGATACAATCTAATACGGTAAGAAGATGTGCAAGGAAAAAAACCCAAAAATAAAGAAGTAGGGTTTCCCGGCTGTATGCGTCGACCACCATGGACAGTTTCACATCGACCGCCGAATGCATATCGAGCTGCTGCGACGATTGCCATGCAGTCTGATCGATCGATATAGAGCTTTAAATTTGAATTTTTATCTTCTCTTTGCTCCTTAACTTGTATCCCGCTTGTGAGGTGGAGAAAATCATCTTTTTGGTATCCATCTTATGAGTTGGAAAATTCGATCTTTTGAAGGATAAGTTTCACAGGTATATCATGTTATCCACTTAATTTAAAGGATGATTGCAATATTGGTAGTGGTTCTTCAATGGAACCACTGTGATACCATCTTAGTAACGTAGGCTCGTAGGATGAGAGGGAGAAATAGGCCGGGCCAATTTAAATTATATTTTTTTATTTTATTTTTTAATATATATTATGAATGTCAACTTTTATTAAATTTAAAGTGTTTAACAGAAATATATAAAAAATATTTTATATTTATAATTGTAGTAAAAATGTATTATGGCACACTTAAAAGTTTTTATTCAGGTTAATAGGAAATTACAAATATAATGATAAGAAATGTGTGTAGAATTAGGGGTGTTAATGGTTTGGCCGAAACCAGTTAAATCGGATTAATTTGGCCGGTTTAAAATTTAATTTTCAAACCGTTGGTTTGAAAATTTTGAAACCGACCAAATTTGGTTTGGTTACGGTTTAGTGGCTCAAATCGACCGTATCGATCGGACCGGCCGTATATATATATATATATATATATATAGGGGACTGATCTGGTGAGAATAGCCCTTATCATGAGAAATGAGAATAAATCTCGTCCATAGATTTGACAACATCAACGATCCAGATTATATAAGAGCTTTAACAAAAAACGTGGCATAATATCCTCATTTTACTTCATTGAAGGGCAACATAGTCATTACGAACGTACAGGGCGCAAAAGTTGTGTTTTGTTCATTTTATGTATTATATACTTCATTTTATCTTAGTTATACTTCATTTTATCTCAATTGCGAATCGTTATAAAATAAATTCGATTCGAATTTTGATGTTACACGTGACATGCATTTTATCATAGCAGTTCTTCATTATATCTTAGTTATTCTTCATTTTATCTCAAATGTGATTCATTATAAAATAAATTTGATGTGAATTTTGATGTTATACGTGACATGCATTTTATCTTAGCAGTTCTTCATTATATCTTAATCATTCTTCATTTTATCTCAATTATTGTTCATTATAAAATAAATTAAATAAAAATAAAATTAATTTTTCGAAAAAAAATAATTTCAATTCTCTTCATTTTATCTCCTATATACATCATTAAACGAAAAAAATCAAAATTTTAGAAATAGTTCTCTTCATTTTATCTCCTCTATACTTCACTAAATGACAATGATACCCTTAAATATGTAATAATGAAGTTCGCGGAGGATAAAATGAAGACAGAAATTATTAAAGCATGACCGCAGATCTTGTGAAATCAAAGGCTGAGATTTATTCTCATTTCTTACATTAACATCTATTCTCATATGATCTAACCTCTATATATATATATAGA
>JAPKLW010003117.1:0-15717 GCA_026898455.1 Plectranthus barbatus | reverse complement strand
GTCCCCGAGGAGAGAATAGTACGGAACCAGACTCCCCTGATCGGGTTCAATGGTGGAGTGCAGATGACGGTGGGGACCGTGACCTTACCTACCTACTGCGGAGGAATTCGGTATGACGTATCATTTATGATCATTGACGTGCCCAGCGCGTACAACGCGCTCCTAGGGCGTCCATGGCTCCATCAGCTCAAAGCGGTCCCCTCTACGTATCATCAATTGGTCAAATTTCCGACTTCGGATGGAATATGTACCATCAAAGGAGAGCAAAGTGTGGCTAAAGAATGTTACTATGCGAGTTTCAAAGCAGTGTGCTCGCAGCAGCACTTTCCTTCAGTGTCGATGCGGCCAACGATGGGGGAGACGGGAGGATCAATGGAGGTAGAACTAGATCCAACCGACCCTTCCAAGAAAACAAATATTGGATGTGAGCTTGACCCTGGAGTTCGTGATGAGCTCGTGAGTTTCTTGACCAAAGAACGTGCGGTGTTCGCCTGGTCGCACAAGGATATGGTCGGCATAGACCCAAAAGTGATGACCCATCAACTCCAAGTAGATTCGAGTGCGCGGCCTGTACAACAACGAAGGCAGAAATTCTCTTCGGAAAAGAATGAAGCCGTAAATGAGGAGATTCAAAAGCTGTTGGAGATCGGATCTGTGAGGGAGGTGAAATACCCAACCTGGTTAGCCAATGTCGTTGTAGTGAAAAAGAAGAACGGGAAGAACCGTGTATGCGTAGATTATACAGATCTAAACAAAGCCTGCCCAAAGGATCCGTACCCTTTACCACATATAGATAGCATTGTGAACGCCACTGCAGGGCATGACTTGTTAAGTTTCATGGATGCGTTTTCGGGCTATAATCAGATTATGATGCACCCAGATGATCAGGAAAAAACCGCATTTATGACGAATAGAGGAATTTATTGCTACAAGGTAATGCCCTTCGAACTTAAGAATGCAGGGTCGACCTATCAGCGTCTGGTGAACAGGATGTTCGAAAGGCTCATTGGTAAAACCATGGAAGTTTATATTGATGACATGTTGGTAAAATCAGAAAAGGCTAGTGAGCATGTGCGGGATTTGGCCCAAGCTTTCGGTATTCTGAAGCAATATAATATGAAATTGAACCCAGCGAAGTGCACATTTGGAGTTGCGTCGGGAAAGTTCTTAGGGTATATAGTCACTAGTCGAGGGATAGAGGCCGATCTGATACAGGTAAGTGCGATAAAGGACCTGGCACACCCGAGGAGTCCGAAGGAGGTGCAGAGACTAATTGGGAGGTTGGCGGCGTTAAGTCAGTTCATATCGAGATATTCTGATCGGACGCATAGTTTCTTCCGAGTTCTACGAAAGGGGAGAAATTTTGAATGGACCGACGAGTGTGCAAAAGCTTTTGAACAACTAAAGGAATATTTTTCAAGCCCTCCACTGCTCTCCAAGGCTGAGCCGGGAGAACCGTTGTTATTATATTTATCGGTTTCAGATCACGCCATTGGATCAGTCTTAGTGAGAGAACATCAGGGGAGGCAGTATCCCGTTCATTACGCGAGCAAACCCCTGCTCGACGCAGAGCAAAGGTATACGGCATTAGAAAAGTTGGCTTTGGCCTTAGTAGTTGCCTCGCAAAAGTTGAGACCGTATTTCGAAGCTCATCCAGTCAAAGTAGTTACGTCATACCCTCTTCGGAGTGTGCTCTCCAAACCCAGCTTGTCGGGGAGATTGCTCAAGTGGGCAGTGGAAATCGGGGGTTTTGGACTCGAGTTCGAACCAAGAACTACGATAAAATCCCAAGCTCTAGCTGACTTTGTGGCGGAATATTCAGTGAATTTACAAGTCGAAGCTGAACAAGAGGTCGCCCAGATAGAAGCATCCGAGGTTGGGCATGAACCATGGGTCCTTCAGGTTGATGGGTCCAGTAACATAAATGGAAATGGTGTTGGGCTAAAACTACATAGTCCTTGGGGGGAGCAGTTCGAGCGGGCAATCCGACTTAACTTCGATGTAACAAATAATGAGGTGGAGTACGAAGCTCTCATAAGAGGGATGCAGTTAGCAAAAGAGTTGGGTGTGCAACGTTTACAGGTTCACGGTGATTCGCAGTTGGTGGTCTCCCAGGTAGACAATCAGTACCAAGTGAGGGAACCACGGTTGTCAAAGTATTATGAGATGGCTAGGCGGATCAGTGCGTACTTCGACAATTTCGAGATAAGGCATGTACCCAGAGAAGAAAACGCAGAGGCCGATGCGTTAGCGAATTTGGCCTCCTCTCAGCAGGAGAGGCGAGAGAAGGTTGTGCCTATAACGTGGGCAGATGAGTCGATATTTCGAAGTTATCAAGAGGTAAACGAGATACAACCAATCGGGACTTGGATTGATCCTATATTGCGGTACATCGAAGAAGGAGTACTCCCAGAGGAGAAGGCGGAAGCAATCCGCATAGCCCGAGCCACTGCAAAGTATGTTATTTATGATGGCGAATTGTATAGACGATCGTTGGAAGGACCCCTTCTAAAATGTGTTCCCAATGGAGCAATCCCTGTCGTCCTAATGGAAGTTCACGAAGGAGATTATGGAAGTCATCAAGGGGCTCGAACTCTGGCTCATAAAATTATATCGGCGGGATTTTATTGGCCAACCTTGCGGAAGGATGCAAAGGAATACGTGAGGAATTGTGAAGCTTGTCAGAGGTTCGAAATAACAGTACAAAAGCATGCGGAACCGCTCCATGCGACTGTGCCCGTATGGCCCTTCATGGCATGGGGGATGGATATTGTAGGGAAACTCCCGAAGGGTGCGGGTCAGAAGGAGTATATGCTCGTCGCAACGGATTATTTCACGAAATGGGTTGAAGCGGAAGCGTTTCGTAACGTACGCAAACCGGAGATTATAAAGTTCCTTTGGACGAATATATTGTGTCGATTTGGAATACCAAAGTAAATCAAAACTGATAACGGGACGCAATTCACTGGGAGGAAGGTTCGGGAATTCTGTGATCAATATGGGATTAAGTTGGTCTTTTCTACGCCGCGTTATCCAGAGGCGAATGGGCAGGCTGAGTCATCTAATAAAACTATTATGGCTACACTGAAAAAACGGTTGCATGCACTCAAAACCAGATGGGTCGATGAACTCCCTGGAGTACTCTGGTCATATCGGACCACACCACGCGTAGCAACGGGAAGTACTCCCTTTGCTTTAGCATATGGCGAAGAAGCGGTTATACCCATTGAAACAAGGGCGAAGAGTTTACGAGTTGAGTTGTGTGATGAAGCATCTAATAATGATAAGCTATTTAAAATTTTGGAATTGATAGATGAAAGAAGGGATCGAGCCTTGATGATGATGGCCCAGCGTCGTTCACAAGTTGAAAGGATTTACAATCGGAAGCTCAGGCTACGGACCTTTCGAGAGGGAGATTGGGTGCTGCGAAGAGTGTTTCAGAATACTAAAGATAAAAGCGTGGGGAAGCTCGTACCGACCTGGGAAGGGCCGTATAAAGTGACACGGGTGGTCGGGCGAGGCGCCTATCATCTGGAGGACTACGATGGTCGGGAGATTGCTAATAGCTAGAATGTGAGGCATCTAAAGAAGTACTATTTCTAGGAGTATTAGTGAGTTCGGTCGTGGGCCAGATATGTGTATTCTATCATATCTCTCTCCTATGTATTATTTCGTTATTTTCTATACTAACTTGAGCGTCGGAGGGGCGATGCTACGGCATCGCCCATCCTAACCTCGAGGTTCTCTATGCAGGATTATGATGCAAATAAAGGAACAATAGGAAAGTATCAATACTAAAAAAACAAACGATCATCAAATTAAAAACGAGAAGAAAATAAAAGTTGTCCGGATATAAAGTGCATATTGTTCAGTAAAAAATAAAAAGGGAGGAATCATGTGCCCATGTCTGTCTGCTGTTGAGAGTTGTCACCCCTATCGCCGGTCTCTTGTTGCTTGGGGCTGCCAGAGTTAGGATCTTGAATCAGCTTTGAGGTCTCCTGCTCGGTCTGAAGGGCCTCATCCAGCATGCTCAGGTCGAGGTCGGGGTATCGGGAGGATATCTTCCCTCTGATCTCCTGATCGACCTGTTCGGCGAGAGTCTGTAAGTATGACATAGAGAATTAAGTGTCTGGAAAAGCTAAGAGAAATCAAGGATAAATGGAATCAAAGTATACGAAGTGATTACCTCGTATGTCTCAGCGAAATAAGGAGTCTGGATGAGGGATTCAAAATCAAGGCCCTCTCCAGACTTGAGGCGAGCAATCTCATCCTGGTAGCATTTGAGCTCAGCTCTGTGTTCTTCTTCTTTGGTGCTGAGCTGCTCCTGCATGGCTTTGAGTTGGTTTCCCCTCTTTTGGATATCGCTGGAGAGCACAGCGATGTCGGCGTCGTATTTCTTCTTCGAGCTCTCCAGCTCACTCTGACATGCTTTCAGTTTCGCTTTGGCATTGTTCGCCTTGACAGTGAGAGAGGCGGCGTTACCTTCGGTCTCATCCAATTTTTCTTCCAGAGCAGCAACCTTCTTCTTTTGACTCTCGACCTCACCCCGAAGCTTTAAGATCTCCTCGGCGCATTTATCCTCAAAGGCTTTGATCTCTCGGTGAATCTTGTCGAACTCCATTGCGTCCTACAAAATGGTACTTAGTGGAAGATAGAAGAGATAGAAATCAACAAAAGGGTTACCTCCAGCTGACGCTGTTCGAAGCGAGAAAGCCTGTTGAAAAGTGCGCCTACCATAGGATCTTGGGGGGAGGGTTGAGCAGCAGTTTGCGGGCATGGACCAAGAATGAGTCCACCCTCGCATTTACCGGGGCTGTCTGTGCTCTGCTCAGAGACCTTTCCAAGTTTTCTTTCGGGTCGGGGTCTTTGTCTGAAGAGCGGTGGCGACGGTCAGAAGATCCCCCCTCTTTCTCCTTCTTGCGATCGGACTCCTTGCATGAAGAGTCCGACAACGAAGTATGACGAGTGTCCTTGGGGGAATCAAAGGGTTTAACTGGGGGAGGAGGCGGAGTTGGAGGATGATGGCTCGACAATGTGGTAGGCCTCTTAGGAGGGTTTTCCTCACGGCGTTTTTGCTCGAGCTCTTCTCGCATTCTCTTCTTCTCTCGCAGGGCCTGTGCGACCTGTTCGGCAGAGATTCCTCGACCCTTCATGTTCTCAGGGAGATTGTTGATATGGTAGTTGTGATCGAGGTAGTGGTGAGCTGTAACAAATCGGCCGAGTTGCAGTTTGGGCCACTCACGATCACTGATGCTGACGTCGTAGGCACGATCGATCCTTGCTTGCTCGGTGGGAGTAAGGGCTGTTCTCTCTCGCACTGCAAGAAGGATGCGTTAGTACGAAGATAGATGGCAAACATATTTAATAAAGAGAAGACCCACTTATTGGAGTTCCACCATAGCTAATGAATTCTGGGTGTGAGGGATTAAGTTTGAGAAAAAAGAACGTGTTCCACCAATTGGGAGAGTTCGTTGGGGGCTTCTGAACTAGTGGTGTCCGTCCCGTCTTCCATCTAGTGAAGTAGTAATAATGTTTGTCACGGCATTGGTTCATCCTATACATGTAATGCCACTCACGAACTATGGGGAGGCCTAATCCTAAGTCCATCCAAACTAGGAACACTCCGACTAAATGACACCAGCTGTTCGGGGCCAGTTGAAAAGGGCTAATGTTATACGAGGCAAGAACCTCACTAAAGAAAGGATGGATTGGAAGACCGACTCCATTCTCCATTGCTGCAGTATAAAAGGCTGCGAAGCCAGCCGGGGGGTCGAAACATCGATGGTTTTATTTGGGACGAATGTAAGTGGCTCCTAAACATGGGACGGAGTCAGCCAAGGCAAGCATATCGTCCTTAGTGATCGAAGAAATAGCCCCGAGGACTCTATGGGTAGACCATTCTGTAGGGTTTTTACGTGAACCGAATCACCAAAACCAAACTGAACCAGATCGATCTATAGATATTGCTCACAATTAAATTTCTCAAAAACCTAGCATGCTCCTATGAATTTAATACATAATTGTGGATTGAGAGATTACCGTAATTCCGTCGTCTCTGTACCGATCTTTTGTGTTTGAATTCCAAAATCCAATTCAACCATGCAATCCGATTTAATCTGTGGAAACAGAAATTAGAACCCTAATTTCTTAGATTAAAATCGAAAAGAAAGAAAAGGGAAGAAGAAATCTGTTCTCCAGATTAGATCTTCAGATCTGTATCTCGATGCTGGTCAGATCTACTATTGGTGAGGACTCCGTAGATCTGTGGCTTGAGCAGGACCAGAATTCGAAAATTCTCCTTCCTTCTCCCTTGAAATCAGCGCCCCCTCTCTCACTCTCTAGATCTAGGGTTTTTCAAATTGTGTTATGAAGTGGCTAGGGTTTCAGAGAGTGAGAGGTCTATTTATAGACCTAGGGTTATAAAACCCTAGTGGGCTCGTGGGCTCAATTCAGCACACTTATTGGGCCAGACCTGGGACCTAATGCAAATAATAAAGTGGGCCTATAAATTAATTAATTCCCATGTCCACAACCCAGGACACAATTAATTAATTAATATTAATTCTTTTTCACCACAGAATTAATACTGACCTACCTCTTTATTACCACGTTATGAGAATGGGTTGCATTAATTGAGAATCCCCATATTTAAGGTTACCGGACATCCATTAATTAATCGGAGCCTCTGATCTAACTACAATTAATTAATATCTTATAATTCCTGAGTAGTATCACTCAAACCTTATCACTCGTGCCTGAACTTAATCAGCCTGCAGGACTTTGGCACGATGAATGTTATTGAGCTCCTCAGGGAATGTCCCCATCCTATTACTCGGATATGGTTACCTAAGTTCAGTATCAGGCGGTACTACACGAACTGCTGTTACCCAAGATGCGGATATACGAGCACATTACTCAGGCTCTCCACCATGGCAATTCAAAGCAACAGTCAAGCCGTGCAAACCCCTGAACCTTCGTTAGGGTTTGGACTCAATCAATATAACGAGATCTTTTATTCGCTGATGTCAGACAGACGAATATATCTCACTATGGTCCATCAATACGCCACCTCTGCGTACCAGCATGTCAAGTAACCAAGATAGACTACTTATTCCGACAATGTCGCAGCCATCCAGACAGACGTATCCTCATACGTTGTCTCGACTGTGATCAGGTTTATGTCTCACTAGGTCAAGTGATCATACTGTCTTCTGCGATCTACAACACGCCGTATGATCGTCCCTATCAGTGAGACAAGAGGATACCATTGTTCATACATGTACGATTGTTAACAGATAGGAGAATTAAACCGTTGTATACTCATTGTAATAAATGCTTTCAGTATACAAAACCCATCAATCTCCCACTTATACTCAAAGCATAACTAAGCTTTTACAGAGTATACAGTCCGTCTATCTAGTCTGCTGTCTCTTTAACCACTATCAGTGGTCGGCATCCACCTCAGACCCAGCTCATGAATATGTCTTTCGTAAACTTTATGCGGCAAGCTCTTTGTAAACGGATCAGCAAGATTGTCAGCAGTGTCAATCTTCTTAATCAGCACATCGCCCCTCGATACGATTTCTCGTATGATATGGTACTTTCTCTCTATGTGTTTGCTTGCCCTGTGAGACCGCGGTTCCTTTGAGTTTGCCACTGCACCAGAGTTATCACAATAAATTATGATGCTCCTCGGCAAACTCGGAATCATGCCCAAATCTAAAAGGTAGTTCCGGAGCCACACCCCCTCTTTCGAGGCATCGGAGGCAGCGACATATTCTGCCTCTATGGTGGAGTCAGCAATGCATTTCTGCTTTGAGCTCCTCCAAGATACAGCTCCACCTCCCAGGGTAAACACATATCCTGAGGTCGATTTCTTCTCATCCTGGTCCCCTTGGAAATCCGAGTCCGTATAACCCACAGGGCACAAATCCTCACTTTGATAAACTAGGCATAAATTCCTAGTTCTTTTCAAATACTTGAGGATGTGCTTTACAGTAGTCCAGTGCGCCTGTCCAGGGTTAGACTGATATCTTGCTACCATGCCAACGGCATAACAGATATCTGGCCTGGTACACAGCATTGCATACATGAGACTACCCACAGCCGAAGCATATGGTACAAGACTCATTTCGTCTTTCTCCCGCTGTGTCTGAGGACACTGCCCACTAGAAAGACGAACGCCATGTCGGAAAGGTAGCAAGCCTTTCTTGGCGAGTTGCATGCTGAACCGGGCTATCATAGAATCCACATAGGATGCCTGGGATAAGCTCAACATTCTTCTTTTATGATCTCGTAAGACCTTAATCCCAAGAATGTAGCCAGCTTCACCCAGATCCTTCATTTGGAACTGTTCGGATAACCAAACCTTGATTTCGGACATCACTCCCTCGTTGTTTCCAAATAGGAGTATGTCATCAACGTATAGTGCAAGGAAGACCACACTCCCACTGACACAAAGTCGGTAAACACAACTTTTGTTTTCCAACTGTGCAAATCCATAAGATTTAATCACATCGTTGAAACGTAAGTTCCACGACCTTGAAGCTTGCTTAAGTCCATACAAGGACTTCCTAAGCTTCCAGACAAGATGTTCTTCGCCCTTGCTTATGTAACCCTCGGGTTGCTGCATATAGATGTCCCTACCTTCTTCAAGGTAACCGTTTAGAAAAGCGGTCTTGACATCCATCTGCCAGATCTCGAGGTCCATATGCGCAGCTATGGCAAGGAGTATCCGGATAGATTTGAGCATGGCTACTGGTGAAAAGGTTTCGTCATAGTCAATGCCCTCTTTCTGACTATAACCCTTTGCCACCAGCCTGGCCTTGAAAGCTGTGATCTTTCCATCCGCCCCTTTCTTTCTTTTGTATACCCATTTGCACCCTATGGCCCTAAAGCCATCCGGCAAATCAGTTTTCTGGTATACATCCATAGCAGTTATGGATTCAATTTTAGAATCCATGGCGACATGCCATTTGGCAACATCCTTGTCCTGCACTGCCTCTTCGTAAGTCAGTGGGTCAGAGTCCTCATGTCCGTCTTCCGGGCTCAAGTCCGAAGACTCACCCACAAACATGTACCTTTCCGGTTGGAAAATAACTCTCCCACTACGACGAGGCATCGGTGCCGTGTCAGTAGTAGGTGCAGTGACTTGTGGTCCTGCACCTTGCACTGAAGAACGTGTCTGTGGTGCTGTACCTCTCACAGGAGCACCCACATCTACACGTTCCCCTTCCCTTGGAATTGCCTTCTCGTTCTCAATTTCTTGAAGAACGATATCACTCCTTGACCTGTGATTACTCACATACTCTTCCTCTAAGAATCTAGCATTGGTGCTAACAACGACTCTCTGACTCTCAGGACAGTAAAAGTAACCACCTTTCGTTTGCCTGGGATACCCTATGAACAGCATTACTTTTGACCTGCTTTCTAACTTATCAGGTTCCTTCGACAGTACGTGTGCCGGACAACCCCATACTCTAAACTTTGCACAAACTAGGTTTGCGACCAAGGAATAGTTCAGAAGGTGTCTTAGGAACTGATTTAGAAGGCACCACATTAAGCACGTAAGCTGCTGTCTCCAATGCGTAACCCCAAAATGAAATTGGTAAGTTTGCATAACTCATCATTGATCTTACCATCTCTAGAAGAGTCCTATTTCTTCTTTCAGCCACACCGTTTTGCTGGAGAGTAACCGGTGCAGTTCACTGGGATGTAATCCCATTTTCTGACAAATATTGCAGGAACTCGTTACCGAGGTATTCGCCACCGCGGTCAGATCGCAGTGACTTGATAGTTTTCCCGACCTTCTTTTCTACCTCAGCCTTGAACTCTTTGAATTTCTCAAAGCATTCAGACTTGTAGCGAAGCAGGTAAACATATCCGTACCTTGAGTAATCATCAATGAAAGTGATGAAGTACTCGTACCCTCCACGAGCCTGAGTGGACATCGGTCCACATAAGTCAGAATGGATCAATTCCAACACTTCCTCTACTCGAGACTGACTAGCCTTGAAAGGCTTAGTTGACATCTTGCCCTCGATGTAGGATTCGCAGACTTGATAAGGTACAGGCCGGACTAGGTCCAATGTACCGTCATCTGCAAGTCTCTGAATCCGCTTCAAGCTGATGTGACCCAGTCTCAAGTGCCAGAGATATGTAAGATCCTCATCAGAAGAAGTAAGTTTTCTCTTCCTAGGATTATCAATTACGGATGAATTACATGCAATACTTGCGGAAGACTTATGATTACAGTTAACAACATAGAGAGAATTATTCAGCATTCCACGATAGATAACACCGTTATTACCAATGATAGAAACACCACTATCAAAATAACTGAATATCCATCAACAAAAAGTTTGGAAACTGAAATAAGATTCCGCCGAAAATCCGGCACATACAAAACATCTCTCAATGTTAAAACAGAATCGTCAAAGTGCAAGGTGAAATCTCCAATGGCAGTTGCACTCACTTGTGCTGCATTCCCCATCGAGATGGTAACCTCGTCATTCTTCAGCACCTTCCTCGGTGTGAATCCCTGCAAAATGTAACAAACATGATCAGTAGCTCCAGTATCCACTACCCACGAATGAGTAGAAATCGATGCTAAACATGTTTCCGTTACAAATGCAAATGACGTACCTTGTCCCTTGGCATTCGGACAATCCACCTTTCCGCATCCAGCACACTCGTTCTTCTTTGGAGTGACCTTGGCTATCTTCCCCTTCCTAGACTTGCTATCACTGCCTGTTTTCCTGAACTTGCTCTCAGCACCATCGTCTCCAACCTTAGAGGTTGTCGAACCAGTGCTAGAGCCAGACAGAATAGGTTTCCGTGCTCGCATGGTAGACTGCTCCACTACAAGATCCTCAAGCAGCTCATGTAGAGCATACTCTCCCTTTGCAACAGCAACTACCTTAAAGTCATTAAAGGATTTTGGAAGAGAATTCAAGATAATATCAATCTCGCCTTGCGCACTGATATTATCACCCCGCACAGTGAACTGTCTCATGAGATCAATCACAGACATCATGTGCTCCGTCGCCGAACTATCGTCAACCATCTTCTTGCACACAAGATTGTGTACAAGCTTACAGTCGATAGTTCGCTCTACTTTGCCAAAAGCTGTCGAGAGTTCCTTCCAAAGCTCTCCAGCCCTTTTGAGGTGTTCATACTTATGCCTTAACTCTCTAGACAGAGAACCCGTGATGAGCCAGAAGGCAGTCTCATCAGCATCCTCCCATCTGTCATAGAATTCAAGCTCAAGTTCGCACACACCTCTTTGAGAGCGCAATAGTGGATCCATGTAAAGAACATGTGCTTGATTTTTTAGATAAAGGATGTGTTTGATGCAAAAACTCTATACATGGAAGTTCGGACCAGTTAGAGGATTGAGAGCAAGTATATGATCGACAGTAGACATAGACATATCTGAAACAATAAAAAATCTTAAATAAGAACATACATGTTGAACTTCGAAAACAAATGCATTGAAAACCTTTTAATAAATCAAATACAAATGTTTTCCACTAATTGCCCAAGAGTTCCCACCGCAAGCTACACTCATAGACGTTTACGATGTCACCCTCAACCAGAACTGCGGGTTTTAAGCCCCAATCCATTTAATTTCACTACCATGTCAGGATGCTTTTGACACTAGAAATTAATAATTAGTGAAAACCTTAGACCAAGCCATCTCTCAAGAACAGGGATGCAATTCTTGCATTATATTCTAAGATGCTTCTAAGCAATTAACCACAAATTTAACTCCGGCCAAAAGAGACAGTTTAGCATGGCACGTAACCATACCGCACAGCCCTTAAAGCTTTTGTTATCTATAATTTAAATCAATCATAGAATACTTGTGAAAGAGGTCTACGCAAGCTACACTCGTAGACGTTTACGCAAAGCCCTCCCACTATTCACATGATTTAAATTATTTGTCTAGAAATCCCAACAACCGTACCCATGCACCTCCGGGAACTAGCAAGCTACACTCGTAGACGTTTACTAGAACGAGAGGTACACTTACAACCTGGGACCGCTTTGTGGAGGTCTATTGATTTTAATTAAAAAATATGCTTAGTATTTTTCTTTTAAAAGATTTCTTTATGCGCACACATAATTTCCTTTTGTCATTATATTTTCCTAATTTTTGCATGTAATTAAACAAGCCCAAAAATTCCCAAAATATAATCCAACAAAAGAAATTAATCACATAAGCATGCTTGGAAAGCTGTAAATAATAAAAGCAGTAAATCATGCTTTTCCTATTATCTACACATGCTTAAATTGCGCACATAAATAAATCACATATCATACGAGGACAATTAAGGCAAACAAAAATTCCTCGTGGCCCCAAAAATAGAAAAAATAAAATCTATCTATTACAATTTGAATTTTTGAATCTAATTTGGATAAATCCAAATCTATTTCAAATCTTCCAAATCTTCAAGGGCCTTCAAATCTGGATACACCAAATCTTTTGGATTTTTAGGCCTTTGTGATCTGATGATTTGCCCTAACCCTAATGCAAACCCTAGGGTTTACACAGGACTGTACAAACCACCAAAACACAAGCCATCGCGACGGGACAGCAGCAGCCGACGACGACCGAAGCCGCCACCGCCGCCAGGCCACCTGTTGGGAAATTATTCCTAAAATCTCCCTTAGGATTTATTTGTAAAAGGTTTTTGTTGGATCAAACCTTATTTAGTTGGTCGATCATTTGCTGAAATCTAGAGAGTCTAACACAACTTGTAAAGTCCTGTATAAGTTGAACATCGAGTTGTAATAGACTAGTGTGCTAAGAAGAATCCCTAGCAGACACAAAGCAAATGATATCATCATTATCTGCTAGAGAAACAAGCCAACAAAGGATCACTAGCAAATGACTGAAAGCACGCCTGACAGAATGCTAAGGTGTTAGCATTCGAACCTTTCAGCATCAAAGCAAAGAGGCTGAAACAAAAGAAGTCAAAGGATCGAAGGCAGTAAAAGGCTTCAGCAACTCCTAGCATAACTAAGGGCGAGACTCAAACGCTGAAGACGGACTGTCACTCTGACAAAAAGCTCACACAAAAGGATAAGACTTTCCCGAAGTGGTTAGGAAAGTACAAGTCAAAAATAAAAGTGAGAGCCACAGACCAACATCTTCAGATCAAGGAGCCGTTGAGCCTAACGGATAAGGAGATTCAAAGTTTGAATCTCCACCTATAAAAGACAGTCTCAAAGATGAGAGAAAACATGAAGAACAGAACTACTCAGAAAGAACAACTTCGATAACTACTCTACTCACTTTACTCATTCACGAACGCTCAAGCTAGAGATTCCTTTGACAAAGTGAACTTTGAAAGTAGTCATTTGAGAGTTGTACAAAGTCTATCTAAAAGCTCCCAACAACCAGAAGTGTCACTCATTGAAGTACTGACACTCCATTGAAGATATTCTTGATTGCATTCAAGGATATCTCAATCATTGAGATTCCTTTCTTTTAGAAAAGAATCTAACAGTCGAACACCTGAAAAGGTTAAGACTAGAACGGGCGTCTAGCCACACTCAAGAAAATCAGGAAGTGTCTATTTCTTCCATATCAGGCAAGGCAAGAGTTTCGAAGGTGTGCCCTTGACCCCCAGCCAAACCTTACCAGAGAGGTGCAGACTCACGGAGGATAGCTGTCAAGTTGCCAGGCCGAAAGCTCACTGCCTACTTAACTGGAAAGGCAATTCCTTGTAATCTGTATACTTTTCTAGTGAAATTCTTAGCGTTTCAGCTAAGGAGTGGACGTAGATCTATTTGATCAAACCACTATAAATCTTGTGTGCCTTTACTATTTTATTAGTTTACTGTTCAAAGATCGATTTAAAACCTAGCAACGGAGTTGCTAGTGTATATCTGAACATTAACTTAAATCATAACTTGAGCTAACTAATTTTTGGAAAACAACATTAAGTGCAAGAGACGTAAAACATATTCCGCTGCATTTCGTGTTAAGGTATCAACACGACGACTCTGATATTTAAGGACCAACAAGTGGTATCAGAGCAGGAGGTTGAAAAACCGACTGCTTCTGAGTCGCTTAAGACCAGATCCGTATTTTTCTTGCACTTTTACCTGTTTATCTGTGTTTCACTTGTTTAGCTCAGGAGACAGGATGTTGAATCACTCTCTTGGAAAGTACAACAGGGAGAACTTTTCAACATGGAAAAAGATGGCCTTAATACAGCTTTAGAGCATACATCCAGAAATGGTTGAGGTACTTGAAAGAGGTCCCATTAAGATTATGAAAGCTAACACTTTTATAGGACCTGTACCCGAACCCGCTGAAGGAGCTGATGAAGGAGATCAACCTAGACCCCCAAGGCCACGGAGACCCCAAATGGTTGAAAAACCCTTTGAGGAATACACAAGTGAAGACAAGAAAAGAGCTCAGCTGGAGCATGTCGCAAAGAAGTTAATCCTTGACTCCCTACCAAAGTTAATGGCACAAAAGGCTTTGGAGTTCGATACAGCTAAAGAAATGTGGCAGTATGTCTGTGAGTCCTCCCAGGAGACAGACCAGATGAAACGCAATAAACTGCAGGTAGCTGTTGATAAATATGAATCTTTCTCTATGAACGCAGGTGAATCCATAATGGCCATGGAGGAACGATTTAATACCATCATTGGAGAGCTGAATAACCTTGGTAAGAAATATGAGAATGGGGAAATGAATCACAAGATTATCTCTAAACTATACCCCAAAGATGACTGGTTTGTTAAAATGACTAGTCTAAGTGAGAAAGATCTCAACAAAATGTCTACATCCGAGGTATTTGCTCAGTTAAAATCTCATGAATTTATAATACAATAGTCAAAGAAGAATGAAGCTGCAGTAGTACAATCCGCTGCTAGCTCAGATGATGTAGCTTATTTTGTCAAAAAGGATTTCAATAAGTTTAAACAAAAGAAACCATTTTACAATCAAGAAAGATCTGTTTCCATAAACCAATCAAAGGAGGTTGCTACAACCTCTGGCTCTCAGTCTACTGATCTTAAGATCAGTGAACTAGAATGGAGGCTAAAGGCGAAAAGGAAGCAAAGGAGACTCAGCAGTCACCTTCTCATGCCCGCTCAGCAGAGCGAAACCCTAGGACTTGTTTTCAGTGTGGATCTCCAGACCACTTGAAACATGACTGTCCGAAAGTCAGCAGAGAAGAAAGGGAGCGGCTGAAACAAAGATTTGAAAGACGTGCAGTCAATGCAGTCAAAAGAGCACTCCTAACCAGGACAGAAACTCAGGACATTCCTGAAAATGATGAGGAGTACTACCTATCCTCAGAGGAAGAAGATGAAGAAGCCATGCTAGTTCTGATGGCAGACGTCGTGGAAGATCAATTCGCTGATGCAGATGCTGATCAGAATGCTGAAACGGCTCTAGCAACCGAGAACAACGAGGTAATTTCAGTAAACATCCCTAGATTTGTAACCTTTGATGATTGCGAGAATCTCACTTTAGATTCTGAGGAAGACTATCTCACAAAGCTAAGTGAAGAATTCTCTAAAATGTACGAGATTAAAAACATCATTGTGGGAGAAAACACCTCACTGAAGTTAAAAGTTTCAAATTTGACCGAGGAAGTCGAAAGACTAAGGTCTACAAGTGAGGAACTTACAAAAATGAAAGCCGAATTTTCAGTACTTTCTGAAAATTTCAAAATTCTTGAGAAAGAAAAC
>JAPKLW010003116.1:0-50461 GCA_026898455.1 Plectranthus barbatus | reverse complement strand
CTCTCTGCGAGAAGTTTTCTCAACTGATGCAGACATCATTTCAGATGAGTATGATGGGCAAGTTAACATACTTTCTCGGACTCCAGGTCCAGCAGTCAGCTGATGGAATTTTTATCAGCCAGCGGAAGTATACGAAGGAGTTAATTCAGAAGTATTGCCCAGAGAAAACTAAGTCCCTCAGAATACCTATGAGCACCAGCTGTCAGATATTTCTCGATGAACAAGGTGAATCAGTTGATCCTACCATCTACCGAGGAATCATTGGATCACTTCTCTATCTCACAGCCAGCAGACCCGACATTTCGTACTCAGTCGGAGTGTGTGCCAGATTTCAAGCCAATCCGAAAAGGTCACACATGGAAGCTGCAAAGAGGATAGTAAAATATCTGAAGGGGACTGAATCTCTTGGAATATGGTATCCCAGAAATGATGAGCTTACACTCATTGGATATTCAGATTCAGACTTCGCTGGATGCCGTATTGACCGAAAGAGTACCAGTGGTACGTGTCAGTTTCTAGGACACAAGCTAATCAGCTGGTTTAGCAAGAAGCAGCACTCAGTTGCTACTTCTACCACTGAGGCTGAGTATGTTGCCGCTGCCAGTTGCTGTGCTCAAGTTATCTGGATCAAGCAACAACTGGAGGATTATGAAGTGGACACTGGCTGTGTTCCCATCTATTGCGACAACAACAGTGCTATATGCATCACGAAGAATCCGGTTCATCACTCTAGAACCAAGCACATAGATATTCGACATCACTTCATTCGTGATCATGTCGAAAAGAAGGATGTCAGCGTGGACTACATCAGAACTGAAGATCAACTGGCTGACATCTTCACCAAACCTCTGCCAGAAGCAAGATTCAAGGAGTTGTGCATCAAACTCGGTCTTATGGAGATTGATGTGAGCCCCAATGATGAGGAAGAATGAGTCCCAGCTCTCATTCTGTTCTTGATCTTCTGAAGGATGCTGATTACGACTAAGTCCAAGCTCTTAGTTGTTTCTTTTTAAGTGGTATCTCAAGCTCACTGATGGTTCCTACTGGCGGAACTTATCCCTTAATTGTCTAAGGAAATGAGTCCCAGCTCTCATTCCCAAGTTGCCAGCACAAACCATCAGTTGAAGCGAAATTGGGTCCCAGCTCCCAATTTCAAGCGATGATGAGGAGTGGATTTCTTGGAGAGAAGATTATGCGGAATAAAATTGAGTCCAAGCTCTCAATTTTTACTATCTTTCAAGTTGCCAGCAGATAACTGATGGAATTTCCGCGACTGGCGAAAATTGAGTCCAAGCTCTCAATTTGTCTAAGTATGCCAGCACCAGTATGTGTATCAGTTGCCAACTGATAAAGAGGCCAACCAGTTAGGGGGAAGTATGAGACTGGTATATGCTACTGATGACCAGTCATGCCAGCTGTCTCAGAAAAGGCGGGATTGTTCAAATCCAAGTAGCGTGTACAGTCCTCAGAATTTAATGCGGCATTTAATGCCACATTTAATGTGCACAGTGTCTGCGCAGTCCGACGCTTGGTTGCCACCAATCGCTGCATGCCACGTCAGCTCCACGTCGTGGCGCCCGTCAGCACGACCGTGCACGTCACCACAGGGAACTGGGCCTGCTGATGACCGTCGATCCTCGCTTGCTGAGCGTTGATCCTGGACGTCTGATCCTGCATGGCCCGAGCATAAATACCCGATCACTTCCTTCGGGTTAACCTTTATGTTTCCCTACTTTCAGAACCCTAATATCCTTCAAAATTCTCTCATCTTCCCTTGAAATTTTCTGAACCTTGAATCTTTCTGAAGTCATGGCATCATCTTCTCAACCTCCAGCTGATAACCCTCCATCTACATCTACATCATCCTCGTCTGGTTCACCAGACCTACCAGTCGCTGAAGCTCATATGCCTACGTATACTGGCATAGTGAAGATCGAAGATATCGATTACACCTATCCGTTCGCCCGATTGGTTCAGTTGAACAGGCCGGCGACCAGGCGACAGCTCTCTAACGCGCAGATTAGGACTGCACAGGTTCAGAAGGAGAAGATTCTGAACGCGAAGCTAGCCCTAAAGCATCATGGGCCGGAGCTGATGGAGATGGTCGACCACGAGCAGCTCCGCCAGTACTTGACGGCGACACCCGAAACTTTCCATCCACACATGGTAGCCGAGTTCTACGCTCGGGCCGTGATAGCTGATGGCAGGAAGTCTTTCACAACTTCCGTTTTTGGTCACCTGATCACCGTCACCGCCGAATACCTCGCCGATCTGTTCGGGCTGAGGAATGAAGGTATGGAGATAGCCTCGTATTATCAGAATGATACAGACGAGTTCAGGAGGAGATGGGCGGAGTGGAAGAAGGCGGAGGTGACTGAGTTCCGTACTGGAATGAGGAAGTCAGAAATGGAAGAATTTTGGCAGATGGTATGCGACATTGTGGTGCGTATGCTGCAATGTGAGGTCGGATCGTATGCCGAGCTGAGCCTGCGCAAGTTTTCAGTGATGTGTGCGCTTGTCGACGGGGTTGAGGGCAACTGGGCTGAATTCTTCTTCGGCCGGTTGCTGGAAAATGTAGACAGAAACATCACTGTTCCGACTAACGGCAGGTTTGCTCACGCCGTATCCTTCGGGCTGAGGATCAGCCACATCCTGGAGATGGAATTGGGTGATGGCGTGGATCAGGGGGAACAACTGGTTGGTTCCGATTTCATACCAGCCACGAAGGTGAAGCTGCCTCGCCCAGATTACAAGAAGCCACGCAGGCTGAAAGGGAAGTCAGCAGTGGACCCTGCTGAGGTCGTTTCTGAGGAGGACTCAGAAGACCTGGGAGAGCAAGTGCGAGGCCACCAGCACCAGCACCAGGCGAGATCTTACCAGAAGACTCCTTTACACGCCTGATGGTCATGGGCGCTGATGAAGATGTACTATCCCTTGTGGATAAGTACCAAGAGGAGGAGGTCGCTGAAGTCCCTCCACCCGCGCAAGGGGGTGGTGGAGGTGAAGAAGACCCACTGGCCGCGCAAGGGGGTGCCAGTGGAGGAGAAGAAGTGCGGGCGACCACCCTGGTAAAACTGGCGAGCTTCTCGGATGTCAGTTCTGAAACCGAGGATGCAGAGGAGCCAAGGGCTGAGGAGCCAGAGCAGGCGGCAGCTGAGGAGGTGATACATTACTCCATGGTGCAGAGGATGGAGCCAAGGGATCTGTTCCCAGACCTTGATGATAAGGCTCGTCGTCCTGCCAGTCGCCCCCGATCTACAGATGCCTTGACATCAACTTCCGGGCGACCAGCAGCATCCTCTACATCACCAGCTAGGCGTGCACGTACTGAAAGGCGACCTTACATGCTCTGCATCCAAGAGCATCAACTGATTGATGAGGATACCTTCCAGTTGCGAGTGACAGGGGTACACTGGTGGGAGCACCGCGGGGACATGGCATTTCTAAATTCACGAGTGCCTGAGCCTTCAGCATTCAACATCATCCCCTTCAGCGGACTCCCCCACCAGTCGGTATATGCCTCAAGAATCTTTGACTGGTGCCTGCCCCTGCAGCCAGTGGAATACTACAATTCCACTCTCTATGAGTATGCTGAAAACTTCACGGCGGAGGTGGAGAATGCCGTCAATGACGAAATGATATCCAGCTACCGAAGACTCTGGAGGGTGGATCCGGAACTATGTCTGGAGTTCCGGAGGTGGAGGATTTTTGACCGATGCGAGCGCCTGCTGACAGTAGAGAAGCGGGCGGTCCTCTATGCCAGGCTGGGTCTTGGCTACTGGAGAGCGGAGGAGGAGTGGGCTCATGCCTTCATGGGCACTGATCCTGAATGCCCCCAGCAGCTGTCTACAAGGAGGATCAAGCGCCGCTTGCTGACAATCGCTGAGTATAGGCAGCTGACTGGAAGCTCCGGCCTCCCGCCACTGAAAAAGATCAAGTTACCTTTCCTCCAGTTTCGAGTCACCAGTCGGGGGTACCAGCTGACGTACGCGCTCCGTCGCCTCAAAGTGCTGGTTATCCTCCCGAGGATCCCTCCCTACCATGCTATACTGTTCGACATGGCTGCCAGCGCTCTGCTGGTAGACCACTTAGTAGAGGAGGATCCCTCTCGTGGTTGGTGGCTGACCCTTGCCGTCCCTCCTGTTCCTATTGTCTCGGGCGATCTCGTCCCTGCTCACATGGACTGGCAAGTGGTGGAATTCACAGCCCCAACAGTTGTTTCTGAACAAGTCCTGCCAACTCCAGCAGAAGTGCCAGTAGAAGAGTCAGCAGCAGCTGATGTACCAGCAGAGGAACCAGCTGCAGCAGCGGCACCAGCGGAGGAGCCAGCCCCAATGGACGAATCAGCTGAATCCGAACCAGCAATGGCTCCTTCCGCAACTGATGTGCCTTCCTCTTCCCTGGAAGTATCAGCGCAGCCAATCTCCGAGATCCATCCTCCTGCGCAACTCATTGCCTTAATTGATGCCAGGCTGGATCAACGATTTTCCTCCTTCCGGACCGAGATGACACAACAGTTGGAGTCAGTCACCGCTGGAGTGTCCTCCTTTTTGGCGCGGATCCAAGAGGGGGAAAGTACGCGAGCACGTGCTGAGGCAGAGAGAGCTCGTCTAGCTGAAGAGGAGAGGAGAATTGCTGCTGAGGAAAGGGAGAAGAGCAGACAAGATATGGCAGCGCTCACTGAGATCCTGAGGTCGCTCACAAGCAGAACTCAATCACCAGGATCATCTTCTCAGCCATAATCTTGTTCCTTCATTTTGTTGTAAGTATTTGTATCTCTAGACTAGTCAGTTTTCTATCCTGTACTTGTAACTGCAACATATTAAATGGATTGATTACTGACAAGTTGATGACAATCCCTCATTGTCCAACAAATTGTCTAAGTATTTACTTACCAGCTGAACTTACACTTCCAGTGTAATCAGCACCAGCACTCGTATCACACACTTTAAATCTTTTTGCTCTGATCTCAATTTTCATATTTTAAACGAGCAATATCTCTCTTGGTTTGAGGGGGAAGATTTTTAGTTAGAGCTGATGTGAGGAAGTATTTTCATGGGTTTAGATCTGATAGGTTTATTTTGTAAAACCCTGAAATACTTTGTAACTTTCCTCATCAGCTGAGTGCTCGCTGGTTAGGCTTTGATCGCACCAAAAAGGGGGAAATTGTTGGGAAATTTGGCTAAGTTTCCTTTCCCCAGTAGCTACTTGTTTAGATTCTAGTTTTGGTGTTTTGGTGGATCAAATCCTAAGTCCTACCAGCGTCAGTTTGTCTCTAGAATAGCTTTAGTCTCAAATGTAAAGTCCTGTTTAGGTCTTTTGAGTTGTAAGTCGCAGCTGATCAAGACTCATGCTGGCTACTGTTCACCAGCATGAGATGTACTTACCAGTTGAGAGAAGTCTCACCAGCAAGCGACTGACAAGACTCGTGCTGACACTGTTCATCAGCATGAGAAAGAGCTCACGACTGGCTACTGTTCACCAGTTGGGAAGGTTTTCATCAGCAGGCGGCTGACAAACCTTACCAGCAGAATAGGTGTTCTCACTGACACTGTTCACCAGCGGTGAAGTCACCAGTCATGGGAGATTCCAAGAGTTAACATCCAGACAAATTGGTAGACTCAGATTGTGCCAGCGCAAGTCACCAGCAGAGACTGCCAGCACAAGATCACCAGAATGATCTACCAGTCGGATGTTACCAGCAGAATTCCAGATTCTCTCTCCCAGAGTCTTAGAGACAAAAAGAAGATTCGTCTGAGGAATAAACTGACAAAGTATGACTTTAAGGGAGGATACCTTAAAGTCTATCAGTTCAAGACACCAATTCCGATTCCTCGTACTGACGAATAGTGCCGTTCTGACATAAAGAGATCAATGTCAGATAAAGTGGACAAAAGCATGGCGCTTTCCGGAAATTCCTACCTGCCGCCGTCTGAAGGACATGCGAGGACAGAGACCTTTTCCGGATGTGTCCAAACGGCTAGAAAATTTGAATGGGATCCTGCGTCTATAAATACCTGGGATCCATCAACATTCAATACTCTTCACCTACCGAAAGACTGCAAATTTATTACGCTCAAGCAAGTAGAAGCACATACACTTTCGAGGCCTTTCTAAAGGCTATCCGTGTGTTGATTTATCAAACACGAGACTTCAAGCTTCCAGCTTGTAAGTTACTGATCTCTTTGGTGTTCTTTCTCTTCTGAGGAAGTTCACAGCAGCTCTTGTGCCAGCCAGCACTCGAGTTATTACGGGCTTTTGCCGTATTGAGAAGATACGTTCTTGGGAGAACTAAACACCCAGTGAAGCTGTGGAGGTTGAAGTGACGTGCTCGCACTCCACCAGCTGATCAGAGTTGAAGAAGGAAACAAGACCGGGAGCGGTTGATCTAGCGAAGTGGTGGACAAGGGTCGCACCAGCTAGAGATAGATCGTAGGCAACTTGTACCTGATTACTCTATAGTGAATTTCCAGTGCTACGACTGGAGAGTGGACGTAGATCAGTTGATCGAACCACTATAAATCCTCTGTCTTTTATCAGTTTTCTGCATTTCATACTGATTTAAAACCCAGCACCCAAGTGCTGGTGTATATCTGAAAACTGATATAACTGTGCAAACAAGGCTAAAAATATTCTAAGTCTTGAGCTACCAGCTGACGAGCCAGTCGCCAGTCAGCTGAGTACGCAGAGTGCAAGTTGACTTACCAGCTGACAAGGTCCCAGTCAGCTGAGTAACCAGCAGAGTGCAAGAAACGATTAACCACATTTTCCGCTGCTAAGTTATACCCTGATAATCCGGGACCAACAGTTGTACCTCTCACAGGTGCACCCACATCTACACGTTCTTCTTCCCTTGGAATTGCATTCTCGTTCTCAATTTATTGAAGAACGACATCACTCTTTGACCTGTGATTACTCACATACTCGTCCTCCAAGAATCTAGCGTTGGTGCTAACAATGACTCTTTGACTCTCAGGACAGTAAAAGTAACCACCTTTCGTTTGCCTGGGATACCCTATGAACAGCATTACTTTTGACCTGCTTTCTAACTTATCAGGTTCCTTCGACAGTATGTGTGCCGGACAGCCCCATACTATAAACTTGCACAAACTAGGTTTGCGACCAAGGAAGAGTTCAGCAGGCGTCTTAGGAACTAATTTAGAAGGCACCACATTAAGTACGTATGCCGCTGTCTACAATGCGTAGCCCCAAAACAAAATTGGTAAGTTTGCATAACTCATTATTGATCTTACCATCTCTAGAAGAGACCTATTTCTTCTTTCAGCTACACCGTTTTGTTGGGGAGTACCCGGTGCAGTCCATTGGGATGTAATCCCATTTTCTGACAAATACTGCAGAAACTCGTTACCGAGGTATTCGCCACCGCAGTCACATTGCAGCGACTTGATAGTTTTTCCGACCTTCTTTTCTACCTTAGCCTTGAATTCTTTGAATTTCTCAAAGCATTCAGACTTGTAGCGAAGCAGGTAAACGTATCCGTACCTTGAGTAATCGTCAATGAAAGTGACGAAGTACTCGTACCCTCCACGAGCCTGCGTGGACATCGGTCTACACAAGTCAGAATGGATCAACTCCAACTCTTCCTCTGCTCGAGACTGACTAGCCTTGAAAGGCCTAGTTGACATCTTGCCCTCGATGCAGGATTCGCAGACTTGATAAGGTACAGCCCGGACTAAGTCCAATGTACCGTCATCTGCAAGTCTCTGAATCCGCTTCAAGCTGATGTGAACCAGTCTCAAGTGCCAGAGATATGTAAGATCCTCATCAGAAGAAGTAAGTTTTCTCTTCCTAGGATTATCAATTACGGATGAATTACATGCAATACTTGCGGACATATTTTGATCGAAGTAGCATAAAGAGTACAAATCAACACAACGGATAACATTGTTACTGCCAATGATAAAATCATAAATAACAAATATCCATAAAAGGTTGATAAAATTTGTCCTGCCGATAAACCATGGCCCACAAATAAACTCTCAAATGTACTTAAAACATCAAAATATGAGGAAAGGAAAAACTCCATGAAGCTCCGTCATAAAATGTTGCCTTCATCCAGTTTGGTATCTTCTTGCCATCACTCACCAGCCTTGTCGGCACGGTCCCCTGCAAAGTACAACAACATGATTAACAAGTCAGTTCTTACAGCTCTGGAAGAGCAACAACTAACTCTAATCATGCTTGCAGTTATACATGCAAAATGGCATACCTTGTCTAGCTTTGTTGGCTTGACAATCTTTCCTCCAATGTCCTTTCTTACCACACATGAAGCACCTGTCCCTTTCAGTCGCCACCTTAGGCTTTTTCCCAGCCCCACCATCCTTCACAGGTGTCTTATTGGCCCATTTCTTAATCCCTTTCTTCCGCTTCATACTTTTCGGTACAGCAGAGAGATTACCAGAAGTGGCCAAGGCAACCTTCTGAGGGTTCATGACCGATTCAGCTGCCATCAAGTCATTGAGTAACTCGTTAAGAGTATACTCTTTCTTGTTCATGACAACATTCAGTCTAAAACTCTCAAAGGACTTGGGTAGAGAGTTCAGTATGATATCGACCTTAGCCTCAGTGTCGATACCTCCACCATGCACTGTCAGTTCATCCATGAGGTGAGTCATGGTAACTACGTGCTCTCTCACTGAGGTGCCATCAGTCATTTTCTTACTCACGATTTCTTTCATGATATTGAATCTGACAGCTCTATCAGTTTCCCCATAGGTCGCCGTCAGACTTAACATAATGTCATAGGCATCCCTATGGTGCTGATGTTGCTGCTGCAAGACTTTCGACATAGTGGTCATCATGTAGCACTTGACTACATTGTTCGATTTCTCCCACTTGTTATAATAGTCTATTTCCTCTTGAGAGGACTCAGCAGTTGGCACTATGGGACGAAGTACTTGCAGAACGAACATATGTTCTTCTGCAATCAGGAGGTATTCGAGATTGCGCTTCCATTCCAGAAAGTTCGGACCAGTTAGAGGATTGAGAGCAAGTATATGATCGACAGTAGACATAGACATATCTGAAACAATAAAGAATCTTAAATAAGAACATACATGTTGAACTTCGAAAACAAATGCATTGAAAACCTTTTAATAAATCAAATACAAATGTTTTCCACTAATTGCCCAAGAGTTCCCACCGCAAGCTACACTCGTAGACGTTTACGATGTCACCCTCAACCAGAACTGTGGGTTTTAAGCCCCAATCCATTTAATTTCACTACCATGTCAGGATGCTTTTGACACTAGAAATTAATAATTAGTGAAAACCTTAGACCAAGCCATCTCTCAAGAACAGGGATGCAATTCTTGCATTATATTCTAAGATGCTTCTAAGCAATTAACCACAAATTTAACTCCGGCCAAAAGAGACAGTTTAGCATGGCACGTAACCATACTGCACAGTCCTCAAAGCTTTTGTTATCTTTAATTTAAATCAATCCTAGAATACTTGTGAAAGAGGTCTACGCAAGCTACACTCGTAGACGTTTACGCAGAGCCCTCCCACTATTCACATGATTTAAATTGTTTGTCTAGAAATCCCAACAACCGTACCCATGCACCTCCGGGAACTAGCAAGCTACACTCGTAGACGTTTACTAGAACGAGAGATACACTTACAGCCTAGGACCGCTTTGTGGAGGTCTATTGATTTTAATTAAAAAATATGCTTAGTATTTTTCTTTTAAAAGGTTTCTTTATGCGCACACATAATTTCCTTTTGTCATTATATTTTCCAAATTTTTGCATGTAATTAAACAAGCCCAAAAATTCCCAAAATATAATCCAACAAAAGAAATTAATCACATAAGCATGCTTCGAAAGCTGTAAATAATAAAAGCAGTAAAACATGCTTTTCCTATTATCTACACATGCTTAATTGCGCACATAAATAAATCACATATCATACGAGGATAATTAAGGCAAACAAAAATTCCTCGTGGCCCCAAAATAAATAGAAAATAAAAATCTATTCATTACAAATTTGAATTTTGAATTTAATGGATAAATTCAAATCTTCAAGGGCCTTCAATTCTTGATACACCAAATCTTTTGGATTTTTAGGCCTTTGTGATCTGATGATTTGCCCTACACCTAATGCAAACCTAGGGTTTACACAGGATTGCACAAACCACCAAAACACAAGCCACCGCGACGGGACAGCAGCAGTCGACGACGACCGGAGCCGCCGCCGACCGCCGACCGCCGCCGCCGCCGGCCCAGCCTCGCGCACCGCGCTGCGCTCGCGCTGGTTCGCCCGCGCGCAGGCCGCGCGCCGTGGGTGCTGCCCTAGCACGCCCTCGGCCGCGCCTGCCGCCGTTGTCCGCCGTGACGGCCCTCCGTCGGCTCCGTCTTTATTCTTCGTCCTCAACCCGTTCAATTACAGATTTAAAATTACAAAAACTATTCTATTACAATTTCAAATCTATTCTAATCATGGATTTTCTCATGATTTTACAAAACAATTCAGCCCTACACGGATAAACCACCGCGGGCTGAATCAACGGGTTGCCACGAGGAACAAAAACCAACATCCACAATAATAAATTCATACATGCATAATATCGAATTTAATTATGAACAACAGAGCCATAAATCAGAAACCTGGCTCTGATACCAATTGTAGGGTTTTTCCGTGAACCGAATCACCAAAACCAAACTGAACCGGATCGATCTATGGATATTGCCCATAATTAAATATTCTCAAAACCTAGCATGCTCCTATGAATTTAATACATAATTGTGGATTGAGAGATTACCGTAAATCCGTAGTGTCTGTACCGATCTTTTGCGTTTGAATTCCAAAATCCAATTCAACCACGCAATCCGAATTTGTCTGCGAAAACAGAAATTAGAACCCTAATTTCAAACAAATTCGAAAACAAGAAAGAACAAAGAAAAGAATCTGTTCTCCAGATTAGATCTTCAGATCTGTATCCCAATGCTGATCAAATCTGCTACTGGTGAGGATTCCACAGATCTGTATTCTGAGCAGGACCAGAATCGAAATTCTCCTCCCTTCCAGTTGAAATCGGCGCCCACTCTCTCTCTGCCTCTAGGGTTTCACTGATTTGAATGATCACAAAAAGGTGGCTAGGGTTTCCAGAGAGAGTAGTCTATTTATAGACCCAGGGTTTTATCCCTGATGGGCTACTGGGCTCAATTCAGCATATTTATTTGGGCCAGACCTGGGACCTAATGCAAATAATAAAGTGGGCCTATAAATTAATTAATTCCCATGTCCACATCCCAGGACACAATTAATTAATTAATATTAATTCTTTTTCACCACAGAATTAATACTGACCTACCCCTTTATTACCACGTTGTGAGAATGGGTTGCATTAATTGAGAATCCCCATATTTAAGGTTACCGGACATTCATTAATTAATCGGAGCCTCTGACAAGCTCTAACTACAATTAATTAATATCTTATTATTCCTGAGTAGTACCACTCAAGCCTTATCACTCGTGCCTGAACTTAATCAGCCTGCAGGACTTTGGCACAATGAATGTTATTGAGCTCCTCAGGGAATGTCCCCATCCTATTACTCGGATATGGTTACCTAAGTTCAGTCTCAGGCGGTACTACACGAACTGCTGTTACCCAAGATGCGGATATACGAGCGCGCTGTGTTGGCTCTCCACCATGGCTAGTCAAAGCAACAGTCAACCCGTGCAAACCCCTGAACCTTCGTTAGGGTTTGGACTCAATCAATATAACGAGATCTTTTATTCGCTGATGTCAAACAGATCTCACTGCGGTCCATCAATACGCCACCTCTGCTTACCAGCATGTTAAGTAACCAAGACAGATTACTTATTCCGACAGTGCCGCAGCCATCTGGACAGACGTATCCTCATACGCTGTCTCGACTGTGATCATGTTTATGTCTCACTAGGTCAAGTGATCATACTGTCTTCTACGATCTACAACACGCCGTATGATCGTCCCTATCACTGAGACAAGAGGATACCATTGTCATACATGTACGATTGTTAACAGATAGGAGAAATAAACCGTTGTATACTCATTGTAATAAATGCTTTCAGTATACAAAACCCATCATATCTTTCATGTCGAAGTTCTTCTCCAACATTCGTTTGGTATCAACAATCACTTGTTGATTCCTACCCATGATCAACATGTCGTCTACATTAAGGCAGACAATCACAAAATTGTCAAACGTGCCTTTGTAGTACACACATTTGTCACATTCATTATAATTAAATCCATTTGACAACATCGCATTGTCAAACCGAACATGCCACTGCTTGGGCGCTTGTTTAAGACCGTATACGGATCTAACCAGATTGCATACCTTTCTCTCATGTCCGGGTACTACAAATCCTTCGGGTTGATCCATATAGATTTCTTCTTCTAGCTCTCCATTTAAGAAGGCCGTCTTCACATCCATTTGGTGTATTTCGAGATTGTGCTAAGCAGCAATCGCTATAAGCACCCTAATAGACGTGATCCTAGTCACAAGTGAATAGGTATCGAAGAAATCATCTCCCTCTCATTGTTTAAAGCCTTTTGCCACGAGCTTTATACTTATCAACCGAACCATCGACTTTATACTTTCTTTTAAGGATCCACTTGCATCTGATGCGCACTAAAAACTCATACAAATTCTCACTGCACACTCAAGATTTAATTATCAATCCAGGTCCTTCTTCCCTTCGCCTGCTAGATTACCGGGATACAATAGCAAAGTCTAATAGCTAGGCAAAATAAAATCGTTGAGTAATTTTTATCAACTAGGCAATCTGATCACTGCTATTTCTAACAGATTAATTATAATAACAGCGGCAAATAAATTTGTAAACCCTAAGGTTATCGATCCAGGGGAATTGTATGGGGAAACTATCCTATATACTAGCTATGATCCTAAAATTCATTGTTTGAGTGATCCAAAATCAGGGTTTTTAAAAAGTAAAGAGAACAATGCAGAAAATTAAAGAAGTTTTGGAAAGCAAATTAAAGAACACAGATTCTAGGGAAGAACTCTTATTATGGATAACATGTAGGAATTAATCAATTTAACAGGTGGAATACTGCAACAATGCTATATTTCCTGGTCTGGCAAATATAACCTAGATTACTAATTAGTGACTCATCTCTGCTCGGTCTCAAAGTACACAAAATTAATCAATCCGATAAGCAAATCAGTTCAATTCCTACGTCTAGTACATCTGTTTGGATAGTGTAGATCATATCATGTATTCCTATTCCCACTATTAATATTCACCTCTCGGTCCTTCTATCAATAGCTAGACATCTAAATCAATCGTCACCTCTCGGTCCTTGAATTAATCTAGAATTATGAAATAAACACAGGAATCATGAACCTAATTAATTAATCCTAACATGCATCCATAATAATATTCAGCCCCTAGAACCCGCTAGGGTTTCTAGCCACTCATCGTAGATAGAAATCCAAAAGAAAACATATTAAATTGCATAAAAGTAAAGAACTTACAAGAAAAATAAAGGGTTTCGTGTTTCCCAAGTCTCCAAACTCTCAAAACACAATTATAAAACGAAAAAAAAATGAAAAAGCATGAAAATTCGTGATTCGGTTCTGAAAAATCGAGTTTAGGAGCCTATTTATAATGGTGGATATGTATCCTATCGAATCTAGGGCGGAAGATATGAATAAATCCGAATTTTATCAGATTTCCGCGCCAGAAAATACCCCTTCCTCGACCGAGTCTGATTTCACTCGATCGAGGAAGCATTTTTGTCTCCCTCGATCGAGTAGACGTGTCTTCGGTCGAGGAAGCCTTTCGCCCTCCTGCGCGATCTCACGGTTTTGGCCATAACTTTCTCCTCCGAACTCCGATTGACCCGATTCCAGTTGCGTTGGAAAGCTAATTCAAAGATCTTTCCATCCATGTGCTCCATTAGCTCAGATTCCAACTTTGGAAGAATTCGTGCATGTTTCTTTCAACATCTGCTGCTCTTGGAATGGGTTTTCCATTGAATTTAGGCCTAAAACCTGTAAAAACACCAAAACGCGCATAATACCACCTAATATAGACTCATGGACATAATTTATATATAAACTCAATAAAACCATATAAAATAGTAGAAAATAATATAGATAAGTGAGTAAAATAATGAGCTTATCACAATCAAATGTAAAACCTATGCTAACAACATATAACAAGTAATGAATTAAACCTGCAACCAATATTAAGTCTCAAAACAATCAATAAATTCTCTCCACACATTGGTAAACCAAGACAAACAAATACTCAAATGAGGTAGATAGGATGTTGAAATAAATGTAGATGTAATCCAATTAGATTAATCATTGATGTAAACACATTTTAATCCCTAGGAGATTGAGCAATCAACCCTACACTCGTTAACCCCTGATAAACACTCACTTTGTGCATTTTACTGATACAGATTAGCTCACTTTTGACCTCAGATTTAATTATTACGTGATATTTTCATGCATTATCTTTATTCTTTAAGGAGATATTACGTTTGATTTGGTTTGTGGTTATTTATGCAGATTTCATGCACAGTTGAGTTGATTTCGAGATTTAATCAAGTACCCTGGGCTAATTGATGCTAACTTGCATCGGGAAAAGGAAGGAGTTAGAAAATACCGAAGGACTCGCTGATTTTGTGTTCGTGACGAAATCGGCGACCCAGATGATGCATTCGGCGGTCGCTGAGTTTGCAGATGGGTCGCCGAATTGGAATTTCTATTTTTATTCCACAGCACGAACTCGGCGACCCGCTTACCCGATCGACGATCGCCGATTTCGTAAACGGGTCGCCGAGTTCGACATTTTCTGAAATTTCCTTCGGCGCCAACTCGGCGACCCATCTGCAAACTCGCCGAGTTTGATGCATTTTTTACGAATTCTGACGAATCTGAAGCCCAAAACCATATCTTTTCAAGATTTGAAGATCCCCAAGTATAAATAGGACTTCCCAGGACCTAAAAAAGGTTCTTCACATTATTTTGAGATAGAAAAAGTTGGGAGAACGCAGGGAATAGAGAAAACTTGAAGAGCACTCCAGAAATTGAAGATTGAAGATCACGGGTTTTTGATTTTCATGTTCTTTGTTTCTATGACTTTTTATTTATCTGTTTTCTTAGAACTTAGCATGATTGGCTAAGTTTCCTGTGGATTCTAGGGTTTGAAACATTGTGGATTTTCATTTAATTGTTTATTTGGTTCGATTTTCCTTTTCCATCTACGTTCTAATTTTATCTGAGCTTTTCATTAATTATGTGAAATTGGCCATCGATTGTGATTTGAATTAATAGCTTTTGAACCGAGAGGTCTAGGTTATCAATTTAGATGCAGATAAATTGGATTTAATAGAACGATTGTCCGAGAGGAAATTGAACTGTTGAAGGGTTTTAAAAATCTAAGGTTTTATCAAGAGTAAAAGTCTTTTTGCGCGTCCGAGAGGAGTCACTAAGTCTTTTATTTCCAAATTATGGTTTAGAGTCCGAGAGGATCACCTGATAACATATTTGAGATTAACTCATGTTTTTGGAAATTAAAATTGGGATTGAATTACGTAAATAATTGTTTGATTATTCTTCAATGTGGATTGCCCTGGAATCCTAGTTTTTCAATAGATTTTCTAACCTTATTAAATTTTCTTCACTTGTCATTATTAAATATTGCTTTTCAATATTGCCTAGAAATTAATAACCAAAATCAATTACCGATTTGTCTAGATAGTAGTATGGTATCCATGTGTTAGTACTTAATTATATTTCAATCCTGCAATCTTCGAGATCGATAAATTATTACTTGCCCTCTGCAGTGGTCTGTACACTTGTAGAATAGCGCGTTGCGAAACATGATATCAACCCCTCGTCACGGCGAGCTAACGGTTGATGATGCTAAGACTCGCAAACAGCTACGTTATTAAGCCCTAGACCACTCCAAATAGAACGTCAATTATCGCCCTACGACCTAGCCCCGCACAGGGATTGGAACTAAGATCGTAAGAATCTACACTATTCACGACGATTCTGCCCGTGTGTTGGCTGCAGCGTTCACGTCAACTACCTCCTAAGCTGGCTATTACCTACCCCTAAGAGGTAAGGAACAAGATCTAGTGCAATTCAAGCTCTCAAAGGAAAGTAAACAAACAATTATCAAACCTAATCTTCATGCATCCTTGTTCAAATCAACATCCAAATTGAATTAGAGCAACATACCTCTCAATTGTAACAATACAAAGTTGAAATCAAATACATCCATTACAATTGATAAGTAGAAAGTGAAATCTTCCCCAATTGGATTTGCTAGGTCTTGATCTACCCCCTTGGATCTTCAATTCTTCTCCAAGGATTGATGAATTAGCTCCTTGATACCTTGGGTAAGGTTTTGGAAGGGATGGAAATGGGAATCGTAGAGATAATTTAGGAGGAGGTTCTCCAAAGTTATGAAAAGTTATCAAAATAACCGTTTTTCCCCATTTTATAATGAGCAAACAGGGCCTCGGATCGCCCGAGCCATCCATGGCTCGCCTAGGATCGATTAAAAATTGGAAACAGACCGCCAAGGTGAATCCTAGTTTGGCTCGACCGAGCCACCTCTCTGAAGAGCAGTGCTCGACCGAGCCAAAGGTTGCTCGACCGAGCCACCTCTCTGAAGGGCTTGGCTCGATCGAGCTAAGTTTGGCTCGGCCGGGCGAAGTCTCTGAAATCCCCCTGCACCCTTCCTGCTCCGCTCGGACGATCCTGCTTCCCTTTGACTCCTAGCTCGGGCGATTTTCATCTAAAACTCATCCAAAAGTGTTGTTTTATGCCCAAAACATAACCTACACCATACGAAACACCAAAAAAATGAAAACACAACAAAAACAAGCAGAATGCATATGATATGGGAGTAAAATGGCCACAAACATGCACGCTCATGCATCGAAAAATAGGTCATTTTACGCACATATCATAATCCCCCAAACTTGAACCTTTGATTGTCCTCAATCAAAACAAAGTAAAGCCATTAATCTACCTCATGCAATACCTCATAGCTCATCAAAGTTATCTTAGCATGTTCAAGTAAAACGAGATTATCACCTAACTTTGTAACAAGGTTAATGCTAAGGACATGAAACACTCATAAAAAATGGATACAAGAAACGAAAGCACTCCCTCACGTGTTTAGGGACGATGAGATTCACTCAATCACAAGATATCGAGCTTGATTTCCATAGGCTTGCATCCATTCTCACCACTATACTACAACGAGTTAGTTTCTAGAATAAAAAAGGTCTTTTCACGGGTTGTAATGTGACCAACTAAAAGGTGGGTGGTTTTTGGCCAAAGTGACTAAACTTCTCAATTTCCCAAAACCCCCCAAACTTGTTCTCTTCGAACCACTTCAAACCCCGAGGCTTATTCATTTCTCAAAACTTTTTTTTTCTTTTCATCTTCTTTTTCATAATTTTCCAACACCATCATTCATTCATTTCATGGTGCCTCTCTTTCTTTTTCTTTTTCAAACACTTGCACCAAAAATTTCGTTGGTGCCACATTTTCTAGGATTCAAACCAATCATTTATTTCATATCTTTCATGCCTCAACATTTCCCTATCAATATAAATCCACTCAATTCCCAACCCAACTCTCATCACCGTATTCACCCTCATACACTCTTTCCCCCCAACTTGGTCCTACTCATATCAAAGAAGATTCACCAATAAAGTTCAATCACGGGGGTCAAAGATACGAAAGGCAAATTAATGATAACAACCACCTTATACTCCCGGTGTGAAAGGTAGGACTAAGAATCGATGGCCTAAGATCATTTTCTAGTTACACACTCATGCCAATAGATAGAGAACAGATGCAAGTTCTAGATCTCGTACTCTCAATCTTGCCACTCACAAACAATATAGATATGACAATATCATGGCTCAAACCTCACAGCTTTTTGTCAAGTCCTATGCATTAACCACACACAAAACTCGGCAATTCAAAAGTTAAACTTAAGACATGCTTCCACAACTAGATTCCGCCCTATCATTGGTTGAGATAAACATCCAACTTCACCAAGTAAATCATGATTCAAACCTCAAGTCTAGTTCGGGTTCATCACACACACACAAGCACACAACAACCTAAAAACAATCTACATGCATACAACAATCTAACAACAATCTAAATGCAATGCAACTAATTGGCAAGAGAAATGATAGAATGCGTTACCCATCAGTAGCCACGATCGCACCGCTTCTCCAAGACCTTATTGGTACCTACTCACATCAACAAAAGCACCACCAAACTATTGAGCATAAAACAAGCCAATAAAGCTCTCATATCCACCAAACTTTCCACTAACTAAATATCAACAATGATAAGATAATATCCACTAGCTCAACCATACAAATCCATCCATTAATCGAAACCACAAACCATGCATAATAGGAAGTATTCAATCATGCCAACTCATTAATGATTCTATCCACAATCACAATCAAACAATCCTCAACCAAATTCACTTCTAAAACCTCTTTCCACCATCATTCCACTATCAAAAATCTATACACATAAATCCTTTTCCACTAGCTCCACCAAACATACCATCAAAACCAATGTTCAACAAACTTAAACCCATGAAAATATCCATACATATCATCAAGATGAGCATAGTCCAAAACATTCATCCAAGGTAGAATATCAATATTGGTACAACCAAATCGAATCAAATCCAATAAAGGGACAATATCCAACAACTAAACTATACTAAAGCAAACTAGGATAGATGAAGAGAGGAGAGGAATAAACCAAATGCACCGGCTACTGGCACATCCCCCCAAACTTAGTCAAGTGAGACTAAGTTTGCAAAAAATGGTGGACGGTGCATCGTCACTCCTCTTGATCTTGTAGTTCCTCCCTACAAACACAAGACCAACAAACTAAACATTTATTCAAAATCACAACAACTAAAAGCAATTAAACAAAAGAAAGAAAATTGGTTGGGTTACCTCCCAACAAGCGCTTCCTTAACGTCGGTAGCTAGACGACCTTACCACATCATCCATTATCAAAAATCTTGTGGGTTTTTAATACACCTTTCTCCCTTAATATGCATTTCTTGGGAGCAATTTGTCCAAGGCAATCTTTCTTTCACCCCTTTTATCTCTCCAATGAGGATTGATTATCTTGTCGAACTCAAATTGCATGAATGAGTGCTCCTTCTTTGAAGTGTTCTTCAAGCCATTCTCTAAACTAATCCCCACTTCAAGAAACTCATTGATCCACTGATCCAATGCACTCACTATTCTCTCCTCAACCTTTTCTACTTCCCAAGTTGACATTCCCCGCTTAAACCTATCCTCATACTCTTTGCTTATGTTCGGCTCTCCCTCTTCTATGAAATGTTCCAATGTCGGTATTGTTGGAATCTCTTCAAGTGAAAGCTCCTTCATTCTTCCTCCTTCAATGTTCTTCACCGTCTCCTCGGTGCCTTCCTTCACGAGCTCTTCTTGATGAACACCCATTATCTCTTCACTATTGATTTCTTCGGTTTCCTCCTCCTCTTTGCCATCTTCTAATATTTCCTCGGGTCTCATCACAATACTCGCACTCTCATCCTTCTCCATATATTCAAAGATTTGTACCGGCTCCTTGATATCCTCATTTACCTCATCAACTTGAAGTATTGTTTCTCTTTCCTTTGCCGGTTCATCTTCTTTTCTCTCCTCCATCTCTTGTTTTTCTTCATGCTCTTTTCTTGATCTTTTCAACAAATTAAGTTTTTTTTTTTTGCATGAGCTCTATTTGACTCCTCCACAAATCATTCTCTTAAGATTCCTTAACAACATCTACCGTTTTATAAACTATTTCCTCTTCCGCCCATTGGTTATTACATTCAAACATTTCCTCATACATTCGCGATCTTTGTCTTTGCATCATTAGGGCTCTCATCTCCTCCATTTGCCTTTGCACATTCTCAAGTCTTTCCTTGTCAACTCCTCTTTGATTCTCCATTGGTTGAGCTTTGGATATAGTAACATGCACAATCTACAAAAGTCCAACAAACTCCAAGCAACAACAAAAAAACAACTTTAAACAACAAATTTATTCACATAAGCAAAAACACAAACACCTATCCTACAAGCTTCACTTTTCCCCCAATATCTAGCAACCTACTAAATAAATTCCCCGGCAACGGCGCCAAAAACTTGATGCGCAATAAAAACTCATACAAATTCTCACTGCACACTCAAGGTTTAATTATCAATCAAGGTCCTTCTTCCCTTCGCTTGCTAAATTACCGGGATACTATAGCAAAGTCTAATAGCTAGGCAAAATAAAATCGTTGAGTAATTTCTATCAACTAGGCAATCAAATGTAAACCTATGCTAACAACATATAACAAGTAATGAATTAAACCTACAACCAATATTAAGTCTCAAAACAATCAATAAATTCTCTCCACACATTGGTAAACCAAGACAAACAAATACTCAAATGAGGTAGATAGGATGTTGAAATAAACGCAGATGTAATCCAATAAGGTTAATCATTGATGTAAACACATTTTAATCCCTAGGAGATTGAGAAATCGACCCTACACTCGTTAACCCCTTGTCACGGCGAGCTAACG
Source organism: Plectranthus barbatus (assembly GCA_026898455.1). Lineage (NCBI taxonomy): Eukaryota > Viridiplantae > Streptophyta > Magnoliopsida > Lamiales > Lamiaceae > Plectranthus > Plectranthus barbatus. The sequence continues at coordinate 29,830 of JAPKLW010003116.1, read as the reverse complement.
GTTGATGATGCTAAGACTCGCAAACAGCTACGTTATTAAGCCCTAGACCACTCCAAATAGAACGTCAATTATCGCCCTACGACCTAGCCCCGCACAGGGATTGGAACTAAGATCATAAAAATCTACACTAATCACGACGATTCCGCCCGCGTGTTGGCTGCAGCGTTCACGTCAACTACCTCCTAAACTGGCTATTACCTACACCTAAGAGGTAAGGAACAAGATCTAGTGCAATTCAAGCTCTCAAAGGAAAGTAAACAAACAATTATCAAACCTAATCTTCATGCATCCTTGTTCAAATCAACATCCAAATTGAATTAGAGCAACATACCTCTCAATTGTAACAATACAAAGTTGAAATCAAATACATCCATTACAATTGATAAGTAGAAAGTGAAATCTTCCCCAATTGGATTTGCTAGGTCTTGATCTACCCCCTTTGATCTTCAATTCTTCTCCAAGGATTGATGAATTAGCTCCTTGATACCTTGGGTAAGGTTTTGGAAGGGATGGAAATGGGAATCGTAGAGAGAATTTAGGAGGAGGTTCTCCAAAGTTATGAAAAGTTATCAAAATAACTATTTTTCCCCTTTTATAATGAGCAAACAGGGCCTCGAATCGCCCGAGCCATCCATGACTCGCCCGGGATCGATTGAAAATTGGAAACAGACTGCTAAGGCAAATCCCGATTTGGCTCAGCCGAGCCAAGGATGGCTCGGTCGAGCCACCTCTCTGAAGAGCAGTGCTCGACCGAGTCAAAGGTTGCTCGACCGAGCCACCTCTCTGAAGGGCTTGGCTCGGCCAGGCGAAGTCTCTAAAATCCCCCTGCACCCTTCCTGCTCCGCTTGATCGATCCTGCTTCCCTTTGACTCCTAGCTCGGGCAATTTTCATCCGAAACTCATCCAAAAGTGTTGTTTTATGCCCAAAACATATCCTACACCATACAAAACACCAAAAACACGAAAACACAACAAAAACAAGCAGAATGCATATGATATGGGAGTAAAATGGCCACAAACATGCACACTCACACATCGAAAAATAGGTCATTTTACGCATATATCAGCATCCTAAGGGTTTACAACCTTTTGGGAGATCGGCCAAAATCCAAGTATGATTTTGCATAATTGACTCAATCTCACTATTAATGGTTTCTTGCCATAGTGAGGCATCGGGTCTAGCTAAGACATTTTTAATGGTTCGAGGCTCATCATCTAACATGTAGGTGATGAAATCCGGACCAAAATTTTTAGCCACTCTAGCCCTTTAACTACTTCACAGTTCTTCCTCTAGAGGAGTAGAACTAGTAGCCTCTTCATATGTCCTTTTACTAGGCATAGTCGGTACATCTTCCTTATCTTTACAAGGATAGATGTGTTCAAAGAATATAGCATTCCTTGACTCTATAGTGGTGCCTTCTGTCCATTTGGATTATCCAATTTGTGCACCAAAAATCGATAGGCAGCACTATTCAAAGCATACCCTATAAATATGCAATTGATTGTTTTAGGTCCAATTGCAACTTGTTTGGGTAAAGGTACTTCGACCTTTACTAAACAACCCCACACCTTTAGACACTTGTAGGAAGGTTTTCGACCTTTCCACAACTCATAAGGTGTCTCCTCTTTACCTTTAAGAGGTATCTTATTCAAGATATAGTTTGCTGTCAAGACAGCTTCACCCCACATATTTTGGGGTAACCCCGAACTTATCAACAGGGCATTTATCATTTCCTTTAGTGTCCAATTTTTCCTTTCGGCAACACCATTGAACTGAGGTGAGTAAGGTGCCGTTGTTTGATGAATAATGCCCGGAGCGGCGCATAGTTCTTCAAACAGTGCAACATATTCTCCACCTCTATCACTTCGAATCATCTTGATCCGAGTATTCAATTGATTTTCAGCGTCTTCTTTGTAATTTTTAAAGGCATCAATTACTTCATCTTTACTTTTCAATAAGTAGAGATAACAATATCAGGTGCAACCATCAACAAAAGTAATAAAATACTTTTCCCACCTCTAGTTTGCATCAATTTGAAATCACACAAATCCATGTGTATCAACTCTAGAGGTTTAGTGCTCCTTTCGACTGAATTAAACGGCGTTCTTGCCTCAACAAAAACTTCACATTTAGTTTGTTTAAATTCAGCCACTTTTAGTAAATTCATATTTACTAATCTTTTGTTGCATTAAGATTTACATGTCCCAATCTTACATGTCACAAAGAAGAGCACTCAATCAAATAAGAAGAAGTAAATTCAACTTTATTGATTTTCTTTTCGGCTAGGCGCCATGCCATTACATTCAAACTTGAAATAACCTCTACCTAGGCACACAAGTCAACGTCCCAATCACTATTGGGTTCAACATGGTTGGCATTCATCTTTGCTTTGCCTTTACTTTTAGTCTTAGGCTTTTTGCATTGATTTGTCATATGCCCATTCTTGCCACAATTGTAGCAAACACCCTTGCACTTAGGTTCTTGTATCACAATCCCCTTGTTCGACGAGTTGGGTCTTTGCCTTTTCTTTGATGGACCACCACATTCCATCAAATTGGCCTTGGCATCCACAGCTCTCGGCTTAGGATCCACCTTTCGATTGTCCTCTTCAATACGAAGCTTGACAACCAAATCTTCAAGAGACATAGCCTTTTGCTTATGCTTAAGGTAGCTCTAGAAGTCCTTCCACGAAGGAGGCAACTTCTCAATGACTGCAGCCACGTTGAAGGCATCGGGGAGTAACATCCCCTCGGCGTGAACATTGTGCAGAATGAGTTGAGTCTCTTGCACTTGTTCCACCACCGAACGACCGTCAACCATAAGGTATGACATGTACTTGGCCACGACGTACTTCTTAGTACCCGCGTCCTCCGTCTTGTATTTCTTTTCTAGTTGTTCCCATAACTCTTTTGCGGTATTTACATTACAATACACGGCGTATAGGGGATCTACTAGACAATTTAATACAAAGTTTTGACAAAGAAAGTCCCCTTGACACCAATTATCAAAATCTATTCTCTTGTTTTGATCGGCCTCATCATCGGTAAGCTTCGGCTTGTCTTCCTTCAAGTAAGCCACCAATCCAAGAGTTGTAAGATAGAATAGCATTTTTTGTTGCCAAGTCTTGAAGTCCACTCCTTCAAACTTGAAAGGCTTTTCCGCTTGGGCATTAGGAGGGAGCTTAGGACCATTGTTGGAGTTGCTTCCACCACCATCATTGAGAGTGTGATCAGCCATCTAGGATCTTGAGAAGTAGGAAAATTTGTCTTGCGATTGTTGTATACAAGATCTGTGAAGAAGAACTGAAAACATTGCAAGTAATTATGTCTAGTACAATAAGTTTTTACAACTATATCTGCAGGTACTGCTAGTACGAGAACAAAAGAAATAAAATGAAATTAAATAAAATAAAATAAAATGGAATAAATCCCGGTCGAGTCGAGGAAGCCCTCTTCCCGCAAGACAAATTCGCCGACGTAGTGCTCGTCTAACGGCGGTTTGTCCCCAAAGGTAAAACGGCTTCGTCCTTTATAAGGTAGCACCGCAAATCGCGAAGGCTCCAACAAACTGAATAGAGGCAAAACTGAGTTGCAGAAGAACAACAAAAAGATGCAGCAATATGAGGGAAATGTTGCAGTATCTCTGGCTAAGGAGCTGTCTGATGTCGAATGTTCGGGGAACGGGAGACAACTCAATGCATGCCTATTTATAGACATGTCCACACGGGGGGAGCCTGTTTGAGCCATCAAGGCTGAGACGTTAGGGCATGAATCACGGAGTAACCGACGCCATCAATAGTGAGAGCAACCGTTACAGGCTGACCACCTATTCAAATATGCTTGAAAGGCGTCCAGGTGCATTTCAACATGTGCAGAATGTGCCACACTCATTTGCAACATGTGGCTGACTCATCAGCCACGTCACATGCACGTGTACACCACGTCGACTCCGTCTCACTTCGTGGACTCATTTCTCACTCATCGGAATTCGATTTTGAGAAAACAAATATACCACGATCATCTACTCTTTGCGTAGATTATGTTGGCAATATTTAATTACGACGAAATTAAATATTTCACATCGAGAATTTACCACAAAGTACCCGAACTACCAACTGTCATCAATAAAAGTAATAATATACTTTTTCCCACCTCTAGTTTGCACCATTTTAAAATCACAAAAATCCGTGTGTATCAACTCTAGAGGTTTAGTGCTCCTTTCGACTAAATTAAACAACGTTCTTGTCAATTTCGCATCAACACAAACTTCACATTTAGTTTGTTTGAATTCAGCCACCTTTAATAAATTCAAATTTACTAATCGTTTTATTGCATTAAGATTTACATGTCTCAATCTTACATGCCACAAATTAGAGCACTCAATCAAATAAGAAGAAGTAGATTCAACTTTATTGATAGACTTTCCGGCTAGGCGTTGTGCCATTACATTCAACTTGAGAAGACCATTGGCGAGATAGCTTCGACCAAGGAACTTTCCAAACTTTGACAAGATAAAATTTTCAGACTCAAATGCAAGTTTAAATCCATGGTTTACAAGTAAAGAGCCCGACACAAGGTTCTTGCGGATGTCTGGGACATGAAGCACATGCTTCAAGGTCAAATCCTTGCCACTAGTGAGTTTGAGCACAACATTGTCCACTCCAATCACATCTGATGAAGCTTGATTGCCCATATGGAGCTTTCTTCCTTCAACAGACTTGTAGGAAACAAACACACTCCTATCGGAAGCCACATGACATGTTGCACCTGTGTCAACAAATCATTCACGTGGATAGTTAACATGGTGAATCTCGGAAACCACGGCACATAAGTCATCATCCCAATCATCATCGGGCTCAACATGGTTGGCATCCATCTTTGCTTTGCCTTTATTTTTATTTTTAGGCTTTTTGCATTGATTCGTCATATGCCCATTCTTGCCACAATTGAAGCAAACACCCTTGAACTTAGGTTCTTGGATCACAATCCCCTTATTCGACGGGTTAGGCCTTTTTCTTTTATTTGATGGACCGCCACGTTCCATCAAATTTGCCTTGGCATCTATAGCTCTCGGCTTAGGGTCCACCTTTCGATTTTCCTCTTCAATACGAAGCTTGACAACTAAATCTTCAAGAGACATAGCCTTTTGCTTATGCTTAAGGTAGCTCTTGAAGTCCTTCCACGAAGGAGGAAGCTTTTCAATGTTCGCAGCCACATTGAAAGCATCGGGGAGTAACATCCCCTCGGCGTGAACATTGTGCAATATGAGTTGAAACTCTTGCACTTGTTCCACCACCAAACAATTGTCAATCATTTGGTATGATAAGTACTTGGCCACGACGTACTTTTAGTACCGGCGTCCTCCATTTTATACTTATTCTCTAGTTGTTCCCATAGTTCTTTTGCAGTGTTTACATTACAATACACAACATACAACGGATCAACTAGACAATTTAATACAAAATTTTGACAAAGAAAATTGCCATGACACCAATTGTCAAAAGCAATTCTCTTGTTCTGATCGGTCTCATCATCGGCAAGCTCGGGCTTGTCTTCCTTCAAGTAGGCAGCCAATCCAAGAGTAGTGAGGTAAAAGCGCATCTTTTGTTGCCATGTCTTGAAGTCCACACCTCCAAATTTGAACAACTTGTCATCTTGGGCATTCGGAGGGAGTTTACGTGCATTGTTGGAGTTGCTTCCTCCGGCACCATTGAGAGAGTGGTCAGCCATCATCTCAGATCTTGAATGTTGAAAATAGATAATTCGTCTTGCGATTGTTGGATATTTGTTCAAGACTGAGAACTTTTGCAACAAAATAATGTCTAGTAATACAAGTTTTTACAAGTACTGCTAGTACGTAAATAAAAAAATAAAATATTAAAATAAAACAACAAAACAGCCGAGTCGAGAAAGCCCTCTTCCCGCAAGACGAATTTGCCAATGTAGTGCTCGTTAACCGGCGATCGTCCCCAAAGATAAACGACTTCGTCATTTTCGAGGCAACACCGCAATCAGAAAGGCTCCGGCGAACTGAACGGATGTGAAACTGAGTTGCTTAAAAGCAAGGAAAAAGATTCAGCAATATGAGGAAAATGTTGCAGTATCTGGCTATGATGTCTCGTGTCTGATATCTTGGGGACCGGAGACAACTCCTATGCATGCCTATTTATAGACATGTCCACCAAGGGGGTTACGATCGATAATTGAATACGATCAACAGTTATAAACCGAGCATTATGGTGTCGACGGTTACTTCTCTCGTCATTAATGTCGTGACGTTACAAACCGAATATTAAGTGTTCGTGACGGTTACGTTTCAACACTTAATATCGAGACATTACAACGTCATCATTGTCTTGTCGGTTACAAACCGACATCATTAACACGTCGGTTAAAAACAAACATCATTATTACAACAATTATGAATTTTGTCACAAAATATCGAGCACATAATATTCTTATTCCCACATGTTGTGACTGCCGTGTTGATTGAGTCAACTACGTGTGCATGCACAATACAAATGTTAATCTCGATGTTTGTTTAACATCCGACAGACTTAACAATCAGTTTTCATGTTAACACTAACATGTACCACCAATGCACACTTATTGTTACGCACATACAAGTCTCAACTTGTATTAATTTGGGACATTAACCACATGTTTAATTATCTCATACACCAATTTGTGGTTTAATTTCTCACTCACCAAAATTCAGATTTAATTACGACAAAATTAAATATTTATCACGAAAAATTTATTCAATTAACCCCGAATTTCGAATATTTATTGCTGAAGTTATCAATCTTGTACAAATATTCCAACAATACAATGTATGAATCAATGTCAATTGATTAATTCTGATCCGTCGACTTTCGGAAATAAAATTAACTGATGAAATTGAAATATACAGAAATTAGTTAGAGCAAATGTTCCCAATAAAACATTGGAATAAATATAACTTATTTTTTCCGTTAAAAAAAAACCCTATAAAATGGAAAACCACCCTAATAACTCACAACCGTCTCTTGAAACGGAGAGAAAAACCCGATCCCCACTTTTCTCCACAGAAAAAGGAATTGACCTCTCCGGAACCCGACACGTGTCCGTCGACCACCTTCTCTCTCGTTTACGTGACTGTTAATCCACCGGGAAAAATATTCGCATAATATCATTTATTTCACATTAAAAATATATATAAATAACTGATAAGTTAAATTTAATTTTCCACTTTCTATGTAAAGCCTTAATAACTTCCATTCATTCACATATACAAATATATGCGCACAGTATATATAGAAATGAATAGCAGCCGAAAAAAGTAGAGAATTTCAGGATTAGGGTTTGTTCTTGTTTTTCAAGAAAGTTAAGTTTATCACACAATGAGCAGCTACAGATTTTATCGAAAAGCTTCCGAGGCTTACCACAGCCGTCGAAATCTATATAATGTTCTTGTTATCACTACTGTCAGGTTTGTCGTTTCAACTTCTTTTGTTTCTTTTTTTTTTTCTGGGTTTTTTTGGTAGATTATGTATATTTCGATGGTTCGCATGTTTGTAGACTATTGAGATGTGTAAATGCTGTGGTTTATGTATTATGTAGATATTTTATGACAGTGATTTGTGTTTGTTTTTTATATATACGTATATGTGTGTGTGTGTGTCAGTGTTAATTATTCCTCATGCAGTTTTGCATGAATGTTTTGGACTCAGATTAGGTTGTCATATGTTGGAAGCACTGTTTCTTTATTTAGTTATCCAGATCTATTTTTATCAGTTTTAGTCATTTCTTTTGTTGGTTGAGTAGAGGTAACCATAGCTGAACCGGCCTGAAAATCGAACCAAGTGATTGGTCAGTTTGAATTGGATTTTAAAATTCTCAAGTTGATGCATGGTTGTCAAAGCTCCTAGACGCTAATCGGGCACTCCGTTGGGCCTAAGCGTATTAGCTAGCTTTTCTTAGACGGTAGTTAATAGGTAAATTAATTTTTATATTTAATATTTATAATATATATTTATTAATGACTAAAAATTAAAATTATGTAAAATTTAATTATTTTTTTTTAAAAATAAAAAATAAGCTATCCCAATCAACTAGGCGGCTTCTAGCTTAGAGTTGCTGTGCATCCTTATTTCAGATTTAGTACTCAATTACACTGTTGCAGTTTCCTCATACATTTAATGAAGAAAGCCGGTTTATATGTTTTTGGTATATATACATCATTAATTGTATGTTATCAGTTGACACAGTTTCATCTACTCATTTAGCATTTAACTTATTTTTTTAAAACCACATGCATAAAATTATATTATGCACATTTTGATAATGTTTAAATGGAAAATTAGACTTTTTACAATTTCACATCACATTTTATGACCTCTACATGCTGGCCTTTTCCTGTATGTCTGATGTGAGAGTATTAGAGCAGTGGTGGAGGGCTGTTGGCAATCTCAGACAGGAACCCCTTCAGAACTGCTTACTCCGACGCCGGAATCCCGAAGAAGAAAGTGGTGGTGCTGGGAACTGGTTGGGCAGGCACTAGCTTCCTCAAAAGCTTGAAGCATCCTTCTTTTGATGTTGAGGTTGTCTCTCCCAGAAACTACTTTGCCTTCACTCCTTTGCTGCCCAGTGTCACCAATGGCACCGTGGAAGCTCGCAGCATCGTCGAACCAATCCGGAACATTGTCAGAAAGGTAGTTCATCAAATGCAGCATCTTTGACACATTGGCATACACATAATGCAGCAATCAAGTCGTCTGTTTGAGACTTTTTATTGCCTCATCATGTGCTCAATTCTTTATTTCTTGGTGGCAGAAAAAGTTTGATGTTCAATTCAGGGAAGCTGAGTGCTACAAAATAGATACACAAAAGAAGAAAGTACACTGCAAATCTGGGAGTGAAGATTTCACAGTAGATTATGATTATCTGGTGATAGGCATGGGAGCTCGTTCCAATACATTCAACACTCCTGGTGTCGTTGAGCACACACATTTTCTGAAGGTAATATACACCGCACACATACCTCGCTCGTCTAGAGATTCTATTCTAAAATGAGGTGTGTTTAATCATGTCGGCAGGAAATAGAAGATGCACAAAAGATTAGGAAAACAGTTTTAGATTGCTTTGAGAAGGCAAGCTTACCGAGCTTGAGTGAAGAGGAGAGGAAGCGCGTTCTGCATTTTGTAGTGGTGGGAGGAGGCCCGACAGGGGTGGAGTTTGCGGCTGAGCTTCATGACTTTGTTAAAGAGGATCTAGCAAAACTATACCCAAATCTCATGAACTATGTCACAATCACTCTTCTTGAGGCAGGAGACCACATCCTGAACATGTAAAAGACAAACCTTGAAAGATTTGACTCTGTTCATGTGTGTGGTGTGTTCTTACACAGTTTCTTTATTGCATCCTTGTAGGTTTGACAAAAGGATTACAAAATTTGCTGAAGACAAATTCAAGAGGGATGGCATTGACTTAAAAGTTGGTTCAATGGTTACAAAGGTGACTGAAAAGGAGATATCTACTAAAGAGAGAGCTACAGGACAAAATGTGTCTATACCGTATGGGATGGTTGTCTGGTCGACTGGTATTGGAACTCGTCCGGTGATTATGGATTTCATGAAGCAGATTGGACAGGTTCGTGGTCTATCAATGTTCATCTAGTGGGATCTGCAGGACTATGAAGTTTCTTTCAGCTTTACTCAATATTGTCCGTCTCTTGAAAAACAGTCCAACAGGCGAGTGTTAGCAACTGATGAATGGCTTCGGGTGGAAGGATGTGATGACATCTACGCTCTAGGTGATTGTGCTACTATCAATCAACGCAGAATCATGGTATATAGTTGTTTTTTCTAATGATTCAAGTTCTCTTCAAATGTTTCCTGATGTTATGGAATAAAGGGTTGGTGTGTATTACCAGGAAGACATTGCAGCAATCTTCAGCAAGGCTGACAAGAACAACACCGGTAAACTTAAGGCTGATGACTTTAAGGAAGTCGTTAACGACATAATTGAAAGGTATCCTCAGGTGGCTATCCATTTGAAGAAGCAGCAGCTTAAGAACTTCCATCAACTCCTCAAGAATGCTCAAGGGAATGATGAAATGGTGGATATTGAGAAGTTCAAGTTGGCGCTCTCTACAGTGGATGCACAGATGAAAAACCTTCCTGCAACAGCACAGGTATTTCTGCATACAATGGTTTTGCTTATCTCCTGAGATGAAATTGACTATAACAGGTCATTTTCTTTCCTTATTATAGGTGGCTGCTCAACAAGGTGCTTATCTGGCTGATTGTTTCAACCGTATGGAGGACTGTGAGAAGGATCCTGAAGGCCCGTTAAGGTTCCGGGGATCTGGAAGGCATCGCTTTAAGCCATTCAGGTACTGAGTGAGCAAGTGTTTCTATTGAATATAGTACTTCACAAACAGGAATGCATAATCAGAAAACAGAGGGTTTCATCATGTTAATCTCAGACAATGTTAATCACTTATCTTGTGGTGGCTGTATGGATTCATAGGTACAAACATCTAGGGCAGTTTGCTCCGTTGGGTGGAGAACAGACTGCAGCTCAGCTTCCTGGAGACTGGGTTTCCATAGGTCACAGCACCCAGTGGCTCTGGTATTCCGTCTACGCCAGGTAACAATCTGCACAAGCGCAGACATGACAATATACAGATATAAATTTTATACCATGTTACATCTGGTATAACATGTTGCTTCCATTTTTATCTGCAGCAAGCTTGTCAGCTGGCGCACAAGAGTGTTGGTGATCTCCGACTGGGTAAGGCGTTTCATCTTCGGAAGGGACTCGAGTAGAATCTGAAACAAGCTGACCTACATGGGAAATATGAGGGAAAGATTCATTATGCCTTCAGCTTCAGCAGCATGTTACAGAGAGAAACTTTAGCTTGCTCATTTTTGCAGAAATTTGGTTATGATAATTTAAAATAAGCACTGTTGCCTTTAGCCATAGAGATTTTAAGTGTAAGAGTTGGTCAGTTTTCTTCCTTTTGGTTTTCATCAAGTTAGAGATTCTTGAATTCCATAACCTACGTGCTTCGAGGCATTGGGTATTAATTATCATAATATTTTTCCTTTTTTTTCCCCACCATGCAAATCTTGTTTTGATAACTTTTAAAGCCGATACACTTGCAACCTTTACATATTGAAACCTAGAAAACAGACATGAAACTAATATCTGCTTTACCAGCAATGAGTGATGAATTGTATTAATAAGTAAAAACGAGGCAACAACTTATGGTTAGCTTCACTGCTAATCTGATAGTTGAGCTTGAGCTTAACTCACAAGGGTACTAAGACATGTCCCAAAATGATACAAGAACATGAGCTACTAACTGCATAAACTAAGCATTTGTACTATTGAGCTGAAGACGCTTGATCCACAGAACTGCCCGGCATTATAATCCCATGAATTTGTTAATAGCAATGAACGAATGGTGTAGAGGCCATGAATCCCATAGAAAAATCTCAGACACCCTTGCAAAGATCAGAGAAGCCCATCATCATAGCAGGGCCTGATAACTACCCTTCGTTCAAGTTTCGTCAGCTGCATATTACTACTCTCAAGAATAATTATCAACTGTCGAAAACAAAAGCACTGCCTAGATTCAAAACCTGCCCAATTGAAGACAAACAGTATTATTAATGTTTTATTCAAGATCTTTCTGTTGTTAGACAAAAGGATCCCTGATGGATAGATAAAAAGGAAAATAACTGAAACCATATATTCAAATAGATATCATCATTCAATATGTACCTCAGGAATCAGTGTCTTTGGGGATGAAGAGTCATGAGGTCTCCACAGAGTGCCAAGACGAAAATTTATCTCTACTTCGACAAATAAAATCACTTGTTCTTATCTAAGGATCCTCCTGGAACAACAGAACCCCGGATTAAATCATTCATCTCTTTGGAGAGTCTCAATGCCAACTCCATCTTCCCCATCTTCTTTAAACTAAAAATCAGAGCACGGTAGACAGGAATTGAAGGACGGATTTTCCTATATTTCATTTCCTCAAATATTTTCAAGGCTTCTTCAATGTTCCCTGATCTGCCTAAGCTCTCAATCAAAGCTTTAAAAGTCAAAAGATCTGGTTGAATTCCTCTCCCAGTCATCTCCTTGAAATGCTCCATACACAAATCTAACCTACCCATCTTGCGCGAGGTATTTAGTATGGTATTATAGGTAAAGATATCAGGAATGAGACCAGCTGCTCTCATAGAAGCAAATACACGCAGCATGTCATCAACTTCCCCTAAACGGCCCAAAATTGCCAGAACTGTATTATATGTAACCAAGTCTGGTCTATATCCCAAGCTCTCCATATTTTCAAATACCAACAGGGCATAATCAGGAAGCCCACATTTACCAAAAGCATGAATAAATCTGTTCAAAACTATATCAATCCTGGGTAGTTCCATTTTACATATTTCTTTGATAAAATTCAATAACGTAGCACCATTTCTTTGCTTTCCAAAACCTCTAGCAACAAAAAAATACGAATTCAATCCTCCAGACCCACAAGAAACAAGAAGATCCCCGAATATCTGCGAGAGCATATCAATATCATTCTTTCTCTCAGCAGCTTCCAGAATGCAATTATACACGCGAGGGCCAACGAAAACATGCTTATCACGTAAAACTTGAGGTATCCTAGCTGCAACGGTAAGATTCCCAGCAGCGCATAGCTTCCTAATATAACCTATGCAAAGTTCTTCCCTACAAACTGATGAGTCCTCCCCAGCAGCAAGTATTTGATCTAGCATTTCATCAGTGGTTTCTTTGGGGGAAGTTTGAGTTGATAACGATAGCCCATTTCCTACTGAATTTCTCAAGACGTACAATGTAGAAACCCTAAATACTCTAATTGGGATGTATTTAACAAAACTCTGTACCAAATATGCGGCCATTAATCCACGACTAAATCACCAACAACTATTCCGCTAAGTCGACGCACAAAAATTAATACCATGGTTACTAGAGAGATAAAAAGATTAACCTAATAACGGCGGGATTCTTCCAATAAGTTGGCAGAACGGCGGCGAATATCCGGCGTCTCGCAAGGCCGGAGATGGAATCCCGGTTGCCTCGAATTTTCGGCAATAGAAGGCGATTGGAAGTGTTGGGGGAAGATGAATCAGGTGTAAAGATGGACTGAAACGCTTCTTCGACTACCAGCAGTAGTGACTTTGTGTGTAGGTCACAATAACAAGAAAAAAATAAATAAATAATTATAAAAAAAACGTAAAATTATAATATTTGTGTGACCTGCAGGTCGGGTGGGGTAGCTTATATTGTGCAAGACTTGATTCAAATCAGAAAAAATTATTCGAATTCATGAATTTAGGTTGTGGGTCGGGTATAATCTCCTAAAGACCGATCCGACCGAATACGCATTTAATATAAATCACTTATTATATATAATAGAAATATGCATATATTATAATCTTAAATTATAATTGTAGTACCAATTTCTGCTTTCTCCAGTTCTCTCGTCCTTCTCTAACTCACGTCTGCAGGCTACAACTGCTGCACCCATCGCCGCCCTAGCTTTTTGCCTGCTACCCTCAACCCTGACATGGTCATCGTCGTCCACTGGCCCTTGCTCGTTGCCCTCGCCCCTCCATGTTGCTCGTTGTCGTTAGCCCTGATACGATGAGTTGGCAACAACCACAACCGACATCTTCTGTCATGACTTCACTCGCCCCTCTCACTGCTCTGCAATTGTGAGCTCAGAGTTGTCGCTCCACCATCACCATGCTGGAACAACACCAAAGCAAGTATTTACTTTATGATTTCCTCGTCTTGATTTTCTTCTTATGCAGAGTAGAAGGGGGCCATTGAATGACCTTCTGTATAATTTTCTTTTGATTAATGTGGCCAGCCTTCTTGGTCACTCGGATCGCTTTCGGTCATTCAGTAGTAACCCTTCTTCAAGATATTTGATGAGCGAAGTCATCTAAGACTCGCCATCCTAAATTGCATTAACTAGTCTGTCAGTACATGTTATACTTTTTCAACTTGGATTACTGGCCAAAAAGCCATTAATAGAGGGATTAACTTGTGAGGCCCTGAGGAGTATGCTGCTAGATTAGCTAAACGTATGATTGTGGATTCTTCTGCCTCAGCACGTGTTCCATTTCAACAGACTCGAATTCCTCTTCTAACCTTTTTGCTAATTTGAAGTATGGAGGCAGCCTCTCCTCGACTTTTACTAACCAAATAATAAATTGACTATTAGAAGTGAATCGAGTCGTACCTTTAGCTTCTTTATTTTAATCTCCTTTGCCAATTGTAGTCCAACAACTAAAATTTCATACTCTGCGACATAGTTTGTTTTGAATTGAATTGCCCTTTCAATTAGAATCCCTTTGGATGATCTGAGTGAGATCCTTGCTCCAATTCCCGGAGCATTGCTTGATCCATCGACCGACAAGATCTAGTCTTCTTCCTCTTAGATTATTAAACATAATTATTTATGCGCTCTGATTCGCAAGTCGACGGAGAAACCCGCCACAAAGCATTCCAGGACCTAGGACTTGATTGTTGTTTGGTTTTCGTAAGCTAAACTATAGCAACCCAATTCAACGACCTATTTATCATTCTTCCTAACAAGTCTAGTTTTGATAATGTTGTACGAAGGGGGAATGCCATGATGACTGTGATTGGATACGACTCGAAGTACAGTCACAACTTTCTTGAGGAAGTGATAAAGCAAGATCAAAATTTTCCAAGGCTAAGTATCTTTTTTTCTGTCTCAAGGAGTGTTTTGCTCATGTAGTACACCGGGTTTTGCCCTCCTTGTTCATCCTGTATGAGCACTCCACTAACGGCATGATTCGATACATCCAAATATAAGTAAAGTGGCTCCCATTCAATTGGCTTTGATAACATTAAGGGAGATGACAAATACTTCTTTAAGTCATTCAGTGCTTCGTCGTATTCAGTTGTCCACCCAAACTTTTTGGGCTTCTTCAATACAGTAAAGAAAGGTGTGGTCTAGTCCGAATACCTTGTAATGAATCTGCTAAGCACGAATAACTTTCCTAGCATCTTTTGCAATTCTTTTGTAGGTTAGGGGAGTGATGTTCTAAATTTCTTTAATTTGGCTCAGATTGGCATCAATTCCTCATCACGTGACTAAGTATTTGAGGAATTTTCCAGATCTGACTCCAAATGCACATTTGGTTGGGTTCGACTTCATGTTGTAATGATAACGGATGTTAAAGCATTCCTTCAGAAATGCGTTGTGCTCTTCTTCCTCCTTCGACTTGACTAATATATCGTGTATGTATACTTCAATTATTTTCCCGATCTTATCTCTGAACATCTTGTTCACCAATAATTGGTATGTCGAATCGAAATTCTTAAATCCGAAAAGGATCACTTGTAGCAATAGATTTCTCTTCATAGAAGTGGTTTTTTCTCCGTCACCCGAATGCAAGGAAAGTTCTTTATACTCCAAAAATACATCCAAGAGGAACATCATTGCATGACCGGTAGTTGCATCGGTCAATATGCGAAAGGAGAAAGGGGTCTTCTAGACATGCTTAGCTAAGATCAGTGTAATCAATGCATATGCGGTTCTTACCATTTTTTTTTCTAACAATGACTATATATGACAACCACTCAGGGTATTGGACTTCTTGGATTGAACCAATATCTAACAATTTTCCTATTTCTTCATTGATGGCTGCATTTTTGTCCGAAACAAACCTTCTCATCTTCTGCTTAACGGGCTTGGCCTCAGGATGTTGGGATTGTATACTGAAAACATATATGATTAAGTGTTTTATATATTGGTCTTCATATATGTGTTGCATCAACAATGCTCACTATCTGATATAACAATGAACATACAACGAACTACAATATCCTATTATCTTGTTGATAGGGATTACCATATGGTGTGTAGGAGATCACAGAGGATCATATGGATCGATTGACATAGCGAGGTATAAACAGTATCACGGCTGAGACAGTCCCTGATAGGCTGTTGGTTTAAGCTACAACACATCAATTCATAAGTGAGCTTATCCTAGCTACTTGAATGTGTCGGTACATCTTTATGCATTGATGAGATCAACAATGGGATGTGCCATTCTCAGTGACATATGAATGAGCCAGATCCTTAATATACTTCCTATGATTTTAAACCTAACAGAAGGGTGAGGGGCACATATAGATTTACTACACTTTGATTTGCTAGGATGACGAGTCTTTCATGTACTCTTATATCTGTATTTTGGGTGTTGACAATTTGTGTGTGGCCTGCTTAGGCTGGACGTGTAGGTAAGCATATTCGTTTCAGGATGGTGACATTTCCTGACGAGCTCACAAGGTTCTTTATGCTAAGTCCTGCAGGTTGAATTGTTAATTCAAGCATAAGTGAAAAGGAATGAGTGGTACTACTCAGGAAATAAGATACTCCCTCCGTCCCAAATTAATAGTCCCAAAGTGAAGTGGCACAGTAACCAATGTTTGTGAGTGTATTGGAATTGATATTTTACTAGTGTGTGTGAAAAACTTTTGATATTTTAGGAAATGAGACTAATAAATGGGACAGACCGAAAAGGAAAGTGGGACTAATAAATTGGGACGGAGGGAGTATTAATTAATTGTGGCTAATTGTCATATGCCAAATTAATTAATGAATGTCTAAAACCATAAAGGTACAACGATCTGATCGTGGTAGGGAGTATCTCAACAATGAGTTCTTATAGTATCTAACTGATCAAGGGATCACTTCCCAGTGGACTGTGATAAGTTCATTATTTCACACACTTATCTATAGTATTTTCTATTATTTTATATAGTTTTGTTGAGTTTATACATATATTTCATGCATGAGTCTGTTATATGTGGTGTTACTTTTGTCATGGTGTGTTTTTGAAGGTTTTAGGCTTAAATTCACTGGAAAACCGTTCTGAAAGCAATGACGTGCAAGAATAATAGTGAAGGGTTCTTCCACACAAAGAATTCGGGCTATTAGCGTATGGCAATGGATAGAGCTTTGAGTTAGCTTTCCAATGCAACTGTAATCGGGTCAATCGGAGTTCGGTAGTGAGAGTTATGGCCAAAACCGTGAGCGCAGAAGAGACGAGGAGAAAAGAGTTCGATTTCGACCGACGGAGATTCGACCTCGATCGAGGTGAAGACACGCGCGTCGATCGACGCCACTCCACCTCGGTCGATGCGCGTCCAGATCTGACGAGATTTTTAATTAAATTCGAATCAAATCATATCTTCAGCCCTAGACTTGATAGGATACATATTCACACCTATAAATAATCCTTATTTTCGAATTTTATATACCTTTTGTTGGGAAATTTGGCTAAGTTTCCTTTCCCCAGTAGCTACTTGTTTAGATTCTAGTTTTGGTGTTTTGGTGGATCAAATCCTAAGTCCTACCAGCGTCAGTTGTCTCTAGATAGCTCTAGTTCTCAAATGTAAAGTCCTGTTTAGGTCTTTTGAGTTGTAAGTCGCAGCTGATCAAAGACTCATGCTGGCACTGTTCACCAGCATGAGAAGTGCTTACCACTGGCTACTGTTCACCAGTTGGGAAAGTCTCATCCGAAGGCGGCTGACAAAGTCTCGTGCTGACACTGTTCATCAGCATGAGAAAGAGCTAATGACTGACTACTGTTCACCAGTTGGGAAGGATTTCACCAGCAGGCGGCTGACAAATCCTACCAGCAGAATACGTGTTCTCACTGACACTATTCACCAGCGGTGAAGCCACCAGTCATGGGAGATTCCAAGAAAAGGTTAACATCAGACATATTGGTAGACTTAGATTGTGCCAGCGCAAAGTCACCAGCAGAGACTGCCAGCACAAGATCACCAGAATGATCTACCAGTCGGATGTTACCAGCAGAATTCCAGATTCTCTCTCCCAGAGTCTTTGAGACAAAAAGATGATTCGTCTGAGGAATAAACTGACAAAGTATGACTTTAAGGGAGGATACCTTAAAGTCTATCAGTTCAAGACACCAGTTCCGATTCCTCGTACTGACGAATAGTGCCGTTCTGACATAAAGAGATCAATGTCAGATAAAGTGGACAAAAGCATGGCACTTTCCGGAAATTCCTACCTGCCGCCGTCTGAAGGACATGCGAGGACAGAGACCTTTTCCGGATGTGTCCAAACGACTAGAAGATTTGAATGGGATCCCGCGTCTATAAATAGGTCGAAACTACCAACATTTAAGATGCTTGCTTCCTGACATTCAATACTCTTCTCTCTCGCTCAACTACCGAAAGTCAGAAACTTTATTGCAAGCAAGCAGAACACTTTTGAGGCCTTTCTAAAAGGCTATCCGTGTGTTGATTTATCAAACACGAGACTTCAAGCTTCCAGCTTGTAAGTTACTGATCTCTTTGGTGTTCTTTCTCTTCTGAGGAAGTTCACAACAGCTCTTGTGCCAGCCAGCACTTGAGTTATTACGGGCTTTTGCCGTATTGAGAAGATTCGTTCTTGGGAGAACTAAACACCCAGTGAAGCTGTGGAGGTTGAAGTGACGTGCTCGCACTCCACCAGCTGATCAGAGTTGAAGAAGGAATCAAGACCGGGAGCAGTTGATCTAGCGAAGTGGTGGACAAGGGTCGCACCAGCTAGAGATATATCGTAGGCAACTTGTTCCTGATTACTCTATAGTGAATTTCCAGTGCTACGACTGGAGAGTGGACGTAGATCAGTTGATCGAACCACTATAAATCCTTTGTCTTTTATCAGCTTTCTGCATTTCATACTGATTTAAAACCCAGCACCCAAGTGCTGGTGTATATCTGAAAACTGATATAACTGTGCAAACAAGGCTAAAAATATTCTAAGTCTTGAGCTACCAGCTGACCAGCCAGTCGCCAGTCAGCTGAGTACGCAGAGTGCAAGTTGACTTACCAGCTGACAAGGTCCCAGTCAGCTGAGTAACCAACAGAGTGCAAGAAACGATTAACCACATTTTCCGCTGCCAAGTTATACCCTGATAATCCGGGACCAACAAGTGGTATCAGAGCCAGGTTCTTATAGACCGATTGTTTCTGAGTCGCTTAGGACCGAGATCCACGTTTCCTTGCGCTCTATTTGTTTGTCTGTTTGATTAGCTCAGGTACATCAAGATGAATATTCCGAAGCTACTCGACTACAAGATTGTGAAGCATGATATATGGCGAAAGAGGTCGCTCATTTCTCTAAAGAGCATCCATCCGGAAATGAAAGATGTGCTGGAGAAAGGACCAATCGAGATCACCATGATACAGCACCAGCTAGGAGATCGTCCAGCTGCTGTGATCCCAAAGCCTCAAGGCGAATGGAATGCTGAGGACAGGAAGCGGAATCAGTTGGATTCCATTGCTCACGAGTTGATCCTGGCTTCTCTTCCAGAGTCGCTGATGGAGGAAGCCCTCCAGTTTGACAATGCCAAGGGAGTATGGGATTATCTTGATAGTCTATGTCAAGAAACTGATCAAATGAAATGCAACAAATTGCAGGTTGCGGTGGACAAGTATGAGTCCTTCCAGATGCTGCCTGGAGAAACCATCAAGGAGATGGAGGCGAGATTCAACGCCATCGTCAGCGAGCTAAAGTCCCTGGACAGGAAGTGCTCAAATGAAGATCTTAATGCCAAGATCCTGTCCAAGATGCCCAAGGAGGACTGGTTCGTGAAGACCACAGCTCTCAAGGAGAAGGACTTATCCAAGATGACTCCCAAGGAGTTATTTGCTCAGTTGCAGGCACACGAGTGGGATATCCAGATGGTGAACAAGAATGAGGCCATCCGGAACATGGGATCCCCCAGCATCAAAGCTCAAGACGAAGCTTACTTCGTCAAGAAGGACTTCAAATGGAAGCACAAGAAGCCCTTTCATGCTGACAGACCTGCTGCCCAGCACAACCA
Organism: Plectranthus barbatus; assembly: GCA_026898455.1. NCBI lineage: Eukaryota > Viridiplantae > Streptophyta > Magnoliopsida > Lamiales > Lamiaceae > Plectranthus > Plectranthus barbatus. The sequence continues at coordinate 9,917 of JAPKLW010003116.1, read as the reverse complement.
GCAGAAAGAGATCCCAGCCACATCGGGATCTAACTCAAAAGACAGCGAGGGCTCTATCGCTGACCTTGAGCAGCAGATGAAACGACTGGCTGTCCTTCTGGAGAAAGCCAAGTCAAAGCAAGGAGTATCTCTGAGCTCAACTGACGGAAAATTCATCAAGAGAGCTCCCCGTGCTTGCTACCAGTGCCAATCCCCTGATCATTTAAAGTTTGAATGTCCACAGGTGGACAAAAATGAGCGGGAAAGGCTAAAGAAGCTCTTTGAAGAGCGCGCCTCCAAGGCCGTTGCCAAGGCTATGCTGACCAGGACTGAAGTGCCTGACATACCCGACCATGATGATGGGGAGTATGCGTCAGACGAGGAGTCAGCTGAAGGAAGTGCTGACAGTGAAGAGGCACTTGCAGCTGATGATCAGGTACAATCATCAGCTTCCCCAATGCATATCATGCCTTCTATCAGTTTAGACGATTCTGAGTCGCGTTGCTCCGACTCAGAAGCTGTCACTATAGACACTCTTCAAAAAGAATTTTTAAAATTTTATGAAATAAAGAATGTCTTGGCTGGCGAAAATGCTTCGCTGAAAGATCAAGTTTCTATTTTGACCAAGGAGATTGAAAAATCGAGGTCAGTCAGTGAAGAGCTAGCCACTTTGAAAAAGACTCACTTTGAGTTGCTCCAAAATTTTCAAATTACAAAAACTGAGCGAGATAATTTTCACAATCTCGTTCTGGAGCAAGAAAATAGAATAAATTTTCTAAATAAAGGCTCAAAAGACTTGGAAGCAGCTCTAAGTCATTGGAGAAAGCCTTCTGATAAGTCTGGGTTGGGATTTACAAAGGATTTGAGCAAAAATCAACCCGAACTCTCAGCTCATAAGGGTAAGGGCAAACTGGTAAATGCATCAGCACCAGCTGGTAATACCAGTCAGTCCCGAATGGCTGATCAGCACAGGAATAATAAGACCAGATACATAGGTGAGTCATCACGACAAAATCCTCAACTGGCAAGATCCTCTGCTGACAGGACGCCAGCATACCCGAAGACGCAGACTAAGCCGAAATATTCTAAGGCAAGGAAGTCAGCGTCAGCTGCCAGTGGAATCCGACAGCCAGCACCAGCTGTCCAGAGATTCCACGCCCAACCTTACAAGTATGCCAGTTGCCAGCATGCTTACAAGGGATCCAAATCTCAGCGGAATACTGAGAGAAGGATATTTCCCGATATGAGGAACACCTATCGGAGGCCTGAGCCCAATCAAAACCTTTTCTCAAGGGCTGGGAAGGCTAATCATCGTGGTCCACAATTCCAGAGGCCACCAAGGCAACACAGGCGGTCGGAAAGAAATTTCCGACACCCTCGGAGGAAGAATACTTCCAGAGGAACCGCACACACAGCCACACCTTCCAAAAGCAAACCCATGCATTATTTTAAAAGGAAGGGAAAGGCCACAAGTGATGTCAGCAAGGGTAACACCGAGCTGAAGATTACTCAAGTCTGGATTCCAAAAGGAATGATCCAGAGATCTAACCCTGCAGGACCCGCTGATGATCGGGGACCTAAATAATTTCATTTTCTTGCAGGAACAGGATCATGCAACACAGCTTCAGAGATCGAGCGAGTGGATCAAAGATAGTGGTTGCTCGGCTCATATGACTGGTGAGGAGTTCCTATTTTCTGAGCTCACCAAGGTCAGAGGACCTCCAGTTGTTTTTGGTGATAACTCCAAGGGCAGAGTTATTAGCAAGGGCTGCATCGAGAAGGATGATGTCAGAATTGTGAATGTATCCCTTGTCACCAATCTGAAGCACAACCTCCTGAGCATCAGTCAGCTGTGCGACAATGGTTATACCATTGTGTTTGACAAATCAGGGTGCCAGATCAAGAATGAAGAGTCTGGCGAGACCAAGCTGAAAGGTGTCAGGAAAGGAGGTCTCTATGTTGTTGACTGGCAAAGCGGGAAGACTGATACATGCTTTGTAGCCACCAGTTCCATGGAAACTAACTGGCTGTGGCACAAAAGGTTAAGTCATCTAAATTTCAAAACTATTAATTATCTAACCCAGCATGATCTTGTAGATGGTCTTCCCAAGGGCGGGTTCAAGAAGGAAGGAATTTGCAAAGCTTGCCAGCAAGGCAAACAAACTAGGAAGTCCTTCAAGAACCAGTCGCCAGTCTGCCCCAGTACCAGTCAGGTACTCGAGTTGTTACACATGGACCTGTTTGGACCAGTAACACCGCAAACCATTGGAGGAAGACGATATTCGCTGGTGGTAGTCGATGACTACTCGCGCTATACCTGGGTAAAGCTTCTCAGAACCAAGGATGAGGTGAAGATCATTCTTCCAGAATTGATCATCCAAGCTCAGAAACAGAGAGAAGCTGTGGTAAAGCGAATTATATCGGACAATGGGACTGAATTCTGCAACAGTCTGCTGATGGATTTTTGCGCGGAGGCCGGGATCAAACATGAGAGATCTACTCCAAGGCAACCGCAGCAGAATGGACTAGCAGAACGTAGGAACAGGACGCTGAAAGAAGCGGTCCGGTCCATGCTGGCTGAGTCCGGCTTGGGACAGAGTTTCTGGGGAGAAGCGTTGGTGACTGCCTGCTACACTCAGAATAGAAGCGGGATCAACGACCGACTCCAGAAAACTCCCTACGAAGTGTATTTTGGTCGTAAGCCTTCTATAGCTCATCTTCGTGCATTCGGTTCACCATGTTATATCCATAATAATGGGAAGTCGAAGTTAAATGCTTTCTCGCCTAAGGCTGATGAGGGTGTGTTTGTCGGATATGGACATCCCTCTCACAAGGGCTATAGAGTATTTAACAAGACTACCCAGCTTGTGGAAATAACATGCAATGTTGTTTTTGATGAAGCTACTTTAGTGCGCAGGACCTTACGCCAACTGGCTGAAGATGTTCCTGAGGTCGAGGATGTCAGCGACCAGTTGGGCAGGAATTCTTCCGATGCTCAACCAACTGGTTCGACTAGACCTATGAATGGATCATCTTCTCAACCAGTTACCTCAGGTGCCCATCAGCAACCTGAGAGGGTCGGTGATGCAAATGACCTTGCTGAGACCTTACACTCAATCTCCCTGAGTGGATCTAGCAAAAATCAAGGGGGAATTCCGACTGGAATCTTTGAGCCAGAAGACAACGATGAACCAGCTGGAATAGAGGTACCAGCTGATACTGACAACATTGGTGAAGGTTCGGGAAGTCAGTCAGACAGAGTAGCTGATGAAGAAGTTCCAACTGGTGATCAACAACTAGTTGTAGTTCCAGTTCCGACTGGTGATGTTCAACCGCCAGTTATTCTTCCAGCTCCGACTGGTGGAAATGTGGAAGCACCAGTCGTCAGGACAGAAGAACATATTTCACAGCCAGCACCAGCAGTCGCTGGTCCTCCCAAATGGCTGAGGGATCACCCAACCGATGCTATTCTCGGTGATCCGGAAGGTTCAGTTAAGACTCGACACGGCAGTGCGCTCCTGAGTTGTTTTATCTCTCAAATGGAACCTACTTCCATAGGAGTTGCGCTAGAATCTGCTGATTGGATTAATGCCATGCAAGAAGAGCTTGCTGAATTCACTCGCAATAATGTTTAGGACTTGGTGGAGAGACCATCACATCAGTCAGTGATTGGCACCAAGTGGGTTTTCAAGAACAAGCGAGATGAAACTGGCACCGTGGTCAGAAACAAAGCTCGTTTAGTCGCCAAAGGTTACAGGCAGTGTGAAGGCATCGACTTTGATGAGACCTTCGCACCAGTTGCAAGAATGGAGGCGATACGGCTGTTCCTTGCTTATGCAGCGTATCACGGCTTCACGGTGTTCCAGATGGACGTGAAGAGCGCCTTCCTGAATGGCGAGCTAAAGGAGGAGGTTTATGTCGAGCAACCTCCAGGTTTTGAGATAGGCACCAAAGTGTACAAGCTGAGAAAGGCCCTGTATGGATTGAAACAGGCGCCCAGGGCTTGGTACGAAACGCTGTCACAATTCCTCACCAGCAATGGATTTCGGAAAGGGAAGATTGATAGGACTCTCTTTCTTCTCAAGGATGGTGGTGACATGCTAATGGTGCAGATCTATGTAGATGACATCATATTCGGTTCAAGGAATATAACTCTCTGCGAGAAGTTTTCTCAACTGATGCAGACATCATTTCAGATGAGTATGATGGGCAAATTGACATACTTCCTAGGACTCCAGGTCCAGCAGTCAGCTGATGGAATTTTTATCAGCCAGCGGAAGTATACGAAGGAGTTAATTCAGAAGTATTGCCCAGAGAAAACTAAGTCCCTCAGAATACCTATGAGCACCAGTTGTCAAATATTTCTTGATGAGCAAGGTGAATCAGTTGATCCTACCATCTACCGAGGAATTATTGGATCACTTCTCTATCTCACAGCCAGCAGACCCGACATTTCGTACTCAGTCGGAGTGTGTGCCAGATTTCAAGCCAATCCGAAAAGGTCACACATGGAAGCTGCAAAGAGGATAGTAAAATATCTGAAAGGGACTGAATCTCTTGGAATATGGTATCCCAGAAATGATGAGCTCACACTCATTGGATATTCAGATTCAGATTTTGCTGGATGCCGTATTGACCGAAAGAGTACCAGTGGTACGTGTCAGTTTCTAGGACACAAGCTAATCAGCTGGTTTAGCAAGAAGCAGCACTCAGTTGCTACTTCTACCACTGAGGCTGAGTATGTTGCCGCTGCCAGTTGCTGTGCTCAAGTTATCTGGATCAAGCAACAACTGGAGGATTATGAAGTGGACACTGGCTGTGTTCCCATCTATTGCGACAACAACAGTGCTATGTGCATCACGAAGAATCCGGTTCATCATTCCAGAACCAAGTACATAGATATTCGACATCACTTCATACGTGATCATGTCGAAAAGAAGGATGTCAGCGTGGACTACATCAGAACTGAAGATCAACTGGCTGACATCTTCACCAAACCCCTTCCAGAAGCAAGATTCAAGGAGTTGTGCATCAAACTCGGTCTTATGGAGATTGATGTGAGCCCCAATGATGAGGAAGAATGAGTCCCAGTTCTCATTCTGTTCTTGATCTTCTGAAGGACGCTGATTACGACTAAGTCCAAGCTCTTAGTTGTTTTTATTTAAGTGGTATCTCAAGATCACTGATGGCTCCTACTGGCGGAACTTATCTCTCAAATGTCTAAGGAAATGAGTCCCAGCTCTCATTTCAAGTTGCTAGCACAAACCATCAGTTGAAGCGAAATTGGGTCCCAGCTCCCAATTTCAAGCGATGATGAGGAGTGGATTTCTTGAAGAGAAGATTATGCGGAGTGAATTGAGTCCAAGCTCTCAATTCCTTCAATCTTTCAAGTTGTCAGCAGACAACTGGCGAATTTCCTACGACTGATGAAATTGAGTCCCAGCTCTCAATTTATCCAAGTACTCAGGAGGCCATGCTGACAGGGGGAAGTGTTCAACTGGCATATGCTACTGATGACCAGTTATGCCAGCTGTCGCAGAAAAGGCGGGATTGTTCAAATCCGACTAGCGTGTACATCTCTCAGAATTTAATGCGGCATTTAATGCCACATTTAATGTGCACAGTGTCTGCGCAGTCCGACGCTTGGTTAACACCAATTGCTGCGTGCCACGTCAGCTCCACGTCGTGGCGCCCGTCAGCACGATCGCGCACGTCACCACAGGGAACCGGGCCTGCTGATGACCGTCGATCCTCGCGTGCTGAGCGTTGATCCTGGACGTCTGATCCTGCATGGCCCGAGTATAAATACCCGATCACTTCCTTCGGGTTAACCTTTATGTTTCCCTACTTTCAGAACCCTACTTTCAAAATTCTCTCATCTTCCCTTGAGATTTTCTGAACCTTGAATCTTTCTGAAGTCATGGCATCATCTTCTCAACATCCAGCTGATAACCCTCCATCTACATCTACATCATCCTCGTCTGGTTCACCAGACCTACCAGTAGCTGAAGCTCATATGCCTACGTATACTGGCATAGTGAAGATCGAAGATATTGATTACACCTATCCGTTCGCCCGACTGGTTCAGTTGAACAGGCCGGCGACCAGGCGACAGCTCTCTAACGCGCAGATAAGGACTGCTCAAGTCCAAAAAGAGAAAATTTTAAATGCGAAATTGGCCCTGAAAAATTTCGGGGAGGAGCTGATGGAGATGATTGATCGAGAACAGCTCCGACAGTACCTGACGGCGACACCCCAAACTTTTCATCCACACATGGTAGCCGAGTTCTACGCTCGGGCCGTGATAGCTGACGACAGGAAGTCTTTCACAACTTCAGTTTTCGGCCACCTGATCACCGTCACCGCGGAATACCTCGCCAATCTCTTCGGACTGAGGAATGAAGGAGAGGAAGTGGCCACGTATCATCAGGATAATACAGTGGAATTCCGGAGGAGGTGGGCGCAGTGGAAGAAGCCAGAAGTCACCGTCTTCCGTACTGGAATGAGGAAGTCAGAAATGGAAGAATATTGGCAAATGGTATGCGACATTGTAGTGCGCATGCTACAATGTGAAGTCGGCTCCTACGCCGAGCTTAGCTTGTGCAAGTTTTCGGTGATGTGTGCCCTAGTTGATGGAGTTCAGGGCAACTGGGCCGCATTTTTCTTCGGCCGGTTGCTGGAAAATGTAGACAGAAACATCTCTGTTCCGACTGAAGGCAGGTTTGCTCACGCCGTATCCTTCGGGCTGAGGATCAGCCACATCCTGGAGATGGAATTGGGTGATGGCGTGGATCAGGGGGAACAGCTGGTTGGTTCCGACTTCATACCAGCCACGAAGGTGAAGCTGCCTCACCCAGATTACAAGAAGCCACGCAGGCTGACAGGGAAGTCAGCAGTGGACCCTGCTGAGGTCGTTTCTGAGGAGGACTCAGAAGACCTGGGGGAGCAAGTGCCAGCTGTGGCTCTCCCGCTGACAGCAGAGGCAAGGGCAGAGTTGAAGAGGAAGCTGGAGACGGAGTCTCTCTTCGACACCATGGAAAGCGCGGTGGCTGAGGCGACTGGTATCCACCCACGGGACGTACAACTTGTACCAGTCACCAAGAAGCCATCCCACAAGAAGCCTAAGACTTCCCAGCACCAGCAGCCACCGTCAGCTGTTGCATATGACCCTGAGTCTGGAAAGATCTCCATCCCAGTCAAGAAGTCCATTCTGGGACTGACTGAGGAAGAGACGCTGGAGAGGATGACCCGTAAGCGAAAGAGGGTTCAGACCAGAGCTCAGAAGCTGGTGGAGCAGGCGAAGAAGGAGCAACAAGCTTCTCTTGTAAGGAAGAAACAGGCCCAGGCAAGGCTGAAGGCCTTGGCCGACCAGCGTAAGAGAGAGGCTGAGCTGGCAGCCCGCGATGAAGCCTTTGCACAGGTGCAGGCTGAGCATGAAGCCAGACGTCAGGCGCAACTGGCGGAGCAGGTGCACCAGGTGGCTAAAGGCAAATGGGAAGTTGCCCCAACTACAAGTGCCAGGCCACCAGCACCAGCTCCAGGCGAGATCTTATCCGATGAATCCTTTACTCGCCTGCTGGTGATGGGCGCTGATGAAGATGTACTATCCCTTGTGGATGAGTACCAAGAGGAGGAGGTCGCTGAAGTCCCTCCACCCACGCAAGGGGGTGGTGGAGGTGAAGAAGACCCACTGGCCGCGCAAGGGGGTGCCAGTGGAGGAGAAGAAGTGCGGGCGACCACCCCGGTAAAACTGGCGAGTTTTTCAGACATGAGCTCAGACTCTGAGGATGCAGAGGAGCCAAGGGCTGAGGAGCCAGAGCAGGAACCAGCTGAGGAGGTAACACATTACTCCATGGTGCAGAGGATGGAGCCAAGGGATCTGTTCCCAGACATTGATGATAAGGCTCGTCGTCCTGCCAGTCGCCCCCGATCTACAGATGCCTCGACATCATCTTCCGGGCAACCAGCAGCATCCTCTTCATCACCAGCTAGGCGTGCACGTACTGAAAGGCGACCTTACATGCTCTGCATCCAAGAGCATCAACTGGTTGATGAGGAGACATTCCAGTCGCGAGTGACAGGGGTACATCGGTGGGAGCACCGCGGGGCAATGGCGTTTCTAAATTCACGAGTGCCTGAGCCTTCAGCATTCAACATCATCCCCTTCAGCGGACTCCCCCACCAGTCGGTATATGCCTCAAGAATCTTTGACTGGTGCCTGCCCCTGCAGCCAGTGGAATACTACAATTCCACTCTCTATGAGTATGCTGAGAACATCACGGCGGAGGTGGAGAATGCCGTCAATGACGAAATGATATCCAGCTACCGACGACTCTGGAGGGTGGATCCGGAACTATGTCTAGAGTTCCGGAGGTGGCGGATTTTTGATCGATGTCAGCGCCTGCTGACAGTGGAGAAGCGGGCGGTTCTCTATGCCAGGCTGGGTCTTGGCTACTGGAGAGCGGAGGAGGAGTGGGCTCACGCCTTCATGGGCACTGATCCTGATTGCCCCCAGCAGCTGTCTACAAGGAGGATCAAGCGCCGCTTGCTGCAAATCGCTGAGTATAGGCAACTGACTGGAAGCTCCGGCCTCCCGCCACTGAAAAAGATCAAGTTACCCTTCCTCCAGTTTCGAGTCACCAGTCGGGGGTACCAGCTGACGTACGCGCTCCGTCGCCTCAAAGTGCTGGTTACCCTCCCGAGGATCCCTCCCTACCATGGTATCTTGTTCGACATGGCTGCCAGCGCTCTGCTGGTGGATCACTTAGTAGAGGAGGATCCCTCTCGTGGTTTGTGACTGACCCTTGTCGTCCCCCCTGTTCCTATTGTCTCGGGCGATCTCGTCCCTGGTTCTATGGACTGGCAAGTGGTGGAATTCACAGCCCCACCCATTTTTGAACAAGTCCAGCCAGCTCCAGCAGCAGTGCCTGTAGTGGAGCCAGCAGCTGATGTCCAAGTAGTGGAGCCAGCAGCTGATGTACCAGTAGAGGAGTCAGCAGCAGCTGATGTACCAGCAGAGGAACCAGCAGCAGCTGCAGTGCCAGCGGAGGAGCCAGCCCCAATGGAAGAATCAGCTGTATTTGAACCAGCAGCGGCTCCTTCCGCAACTGATGTGCCCTCCTCTTCCATTGAAGTCTCAGCAATGCCAATCTCCGAGATCCATCCCCCTGTGCAGCTTCTTGCACTTATTGATGCCAGGATGGACCAGCGCTTCGCCAGCTTCCGCACTGAAATTGCTCAACAGATGGAGTCTGTCACCGCTGGAGTGTCCTCCTTTTTGGCGCGGATCCAAGAGGGGGAAAGTACGCGAGCACGTGCTGAGGCAGAGAGAGCTCGTCTTGCTGAAGAGGAGAGGAGAATTGCTGCTGAGGAAAGGGAGAAGAGCAGACAAGATATGGCAGCGCTCACTGAGATCCTGAGGTCGCTCACAAGCAGAACTCAATCACCAGGATCATCTTCTCAGCCATAATCTTGTTTCTTCATTTTGTTGTAAGTATTTGTATCTCTAGACTAGTCAGTTTTCTATCCTGTACTTGTAACTGCAACATATTAAATGGATTGATTACTGACAAGTTGATGACAATTCCTCATTGTCCAACAAATTGTCTGAGTATTTACTTACCAGCTGAACTTACACTTCCAGTGTAATCAGCACCAGCACTCGTATCACACACTTTAAATCTTTTTGCTCTGATCTCAATTTTTATATTTTAAACGAGCAATATCTCTCCTGGTTTGAGGGGGAAGATTTTAGTTAGAGCTGATGTGAGGAAGTAATTTCATGGGTTTAGATCTGGTAGGTTTATTTTGTAAAACCCTGAAATATTTGTAACTTTCCTCATCAGTTGAGTGCTCGCTGGTTAGGCTTTGATCGCACCAAAAAGGGGGAAATTGTTGGGAAATTTGGCTAAGTTTCCTTTCCCCAGTAGCTACTTGTT
>JAPKLW010003115.1:36869-50465 GCA_026898455.1 Plectranthus barbatus | reverse complement strand
TGTAAGAATGACTCTTTTGTCAGTTGACTTTTCTATCAGTTCTTGAAATAACTATTTTCTTTATCAGTTGTGAAGTCCATTCAATTTGAAAAATTCACAACAAACTATTTGTAAGCTTCGTTGCTGACGTGTCTGCATCTCCAAGGAATTGTCTAAATCAGTTTTCAGTATAGATAATCTAGAATGAGTAATTCCTCATATATTACAACTGGTTGAACCTATAGAAGATTACAAATGCAAAATTACTCTATCCAAGTCTGAGTGAATGATCACTGATATTTCTACCAGATTAATTGCAAATATAGTGGTCAAATAAATTTATACTCGAATGTCGAACCTACAGAGAAAAGATATGCGAAATAGGCTTATGTACTAAAACACAGTTTCAGATTAATTGTTTGAGTAATTCAAAATCAGGTTTGGATATATTAAACTAGGCAGAGAAAATAAAATATAAACTTAAATTAAATAAAACGAAACATAAATCCTAGGGAAGAAATCTTATTATGGATAACATGTAAGAACCAATTAAATTAACAGGTGAAATACTGCAATAATGCTATATTTCCTGGGGCGAGCAAATATAACCTAAATTACTAATTAGTGACTCTCCTTTCGCTCTCAAGAACACCAAATTAGTCAATCTGATAAGCAAATCAGTTCAATTCCTACAGTCTAATACATCTCATTGGACAATATAGAGTATATCATGCATTCCTAATCTCACTATCAATATTCACCTTTCGGTCCTTCTATCAATAGCTAGACATCTAAATCAATCGTCACCTTTCGGTCCTTGAATTAATCTAGAATTATAAAATAAACACATGAATCATGAACCTAATTAATTAATCTTAAACATGTATTCAAAATAATATCAAACCCTAGAAATAAAATACATAATTAAACTGAAATAAACTTGCATTAAAAATAAAAATATAAATTCAAAAGTGCATAAAATAAAATAAAATCCTAACTGCAGAAATTGAGGTTGAGAAGGATATATGAATTAATATTCATATTGGGAGTGAAATCCACTGAATAAACTAGCCTAGATGGGTATTTATAGTGTTTGTATGGGCTTTACAAGGCTCAATTCTATAGGAGATAGGAGTAGATTTGATGCATATCTATATCTCCATGTCCTACAATGAGTATATCTTTAATATTGAGTCTTCAGGGCTTCCAATATGATATATCTCTTTAATTTTGGCCAAATCTCGCCCAATATTCGTGAAAAGCTTCCAGAATTTTGCCAAAAATATTCACGTCGATCGACATGAATTCATATCGACCGCTGGGACTGCTGCGTCGACAGATTATGCACGCTCTCACGGTTTTGGCCATAACTTTTGCTCCCGAACTCCGATTGACCCGATTGCAGTTGCGTTGGAAAGCTAACTCAAAGCTATATCCAATGCCATTCTCTAATAGCCCGAATTCCTTGTGTGGGGAAATCCTTCACTGCTACTCTTGCACGTCACTGCTTTCGGAATGGATGTTCTGTGAATTTGACCTCAAACCTACAAAAATACACCACTACAAGCGCAATACCCTCCTAGAGTGATTCATGCAATAAAATAACTAAAAAAATGAAAATGCAATGAAAAACAAAGATAAATCAAACCAATAATGAGTGAAAATATGAACTCATCAGTGAACTAACTGATTCTACAATTGGTTCGACAAACAAAAACTAATAAGGAACTAACATCAGTTCCTAACAATTTTCCCTTTCTGGTCATGCCAAAACCAGACTAGCAAAGAATATAGGGAGTTACAATTTTGTTAGTTCGTAGCAGAAAATGACTTCCCCAAAACTATTGAACCCTAAAAATGTAAACCTTCCCCATCAACAAGTTGAGGTAATGATACGATACTCGCCGGAAAGGTTAGATCACAGCCCAGGAACTCGAACGACAGGAAACAAACTCGATGCGGAAGCAAAAACTGAACACCGATGATGGAAGATCCAACACCTTTGGATACGAAAACTCTCAAGTACCGTAGTCCAGAATAAATTCTCCTACGACCCAAGAAGCGAATTAATCCAACAACGAAGGATATAAGTGAAGACAACACCAATGGATATGACTGTCCAATTGATTAGTCGAAATTGAAAACCCTATGGAATAGGAGGAATTCGAAAATTGAGCTTTTAGAATAAAGGAGAAAATCTCACAAATTTTATTAAACTGAAAACTGAATCAAAATTGTTCCATACAAGGCCTATATATAGGCAAACTCAAATCCTAATAAGGAAATCAAATCCTAATCTAATAAGGAAATCAAATCCTAATTTCATAAGGAAATCAAATCATAATCTAATAAGGAAATCAAATTCTAATAAACTAAAGAAATAAAATATATCTAAAAGATATAATCCAAAATTACTTAAATAACTAACTACCAAATCTTATCAAGATAAATCAAATCTTCAATAAATATTCTTGAAATATCTTGATAAATCTTGCCAATTAGATCTCCATCATTCCCCTCTTCTTCAAAAGGATTTGTCCTCAAATCCTCGTCTGTACCGTTTTCAATTGACCATCTTACATTGCCCCTGGTTGGCTTGTTTGGCACATCATCATGTTCAAAATCTGGCAATTTCTTCTCTTCATGCATCTTCATTTTCAAACCAATAGTCCTCACAAGAATGGACTGAACTATGTTCCTCTCGACCATCTCCTCAACTGACTTCATTAACTCTGACTCTGTCGTGTTTTGCACTTGACACTGGCTTTGGATACCCATAACTGGACTGTAAATGACAGAGAGTGTAGCCAAAACTTCAGATTCTTCATTGTCTTCAATATGACTCTCCAAGGATGTAGCAACTCTCACACCCACTCCTTTGGTCTCTTGAATTGGCTGCATCGACTCAGATTGGGTTGCCACCACTGCTTCACCAGGAACCTCGAATGGTATCTGAACTGCTATATTGTCTTCCTCAATTTCTTGAACAGAAAGTGGTATCGACTGAGACTTGGTTGCCACCAACACCTTCTCCACCGCCTGCTCCACCTTTGACAGAAACTTATCAAATGGAGAGGAACTATCTGGTCGAGTCTCCCACTTTGCTTGTCTATATCTAATTTTTTTTCTGCCCAAATAATCATCTTCCAATGCATCAAGCCGTTGATGCAACATCTCCATCTCTGACCTCACCATCTTTCTAAAATCATATTTCAAAAACTTCATCATATACCTCATCTGAATTCTAGCATCATCATCTAATTCCTCATATTCGATTTTAGACATTCTGCTCATGGAATGTCACAATAAAGTAATAGCACTTGTAGATCTCGTCAAGACGTTTCCGATAAGTACAATTATGCTGAAATTGGACACCTGTAGCAAAAGTTATGGCAAAAACAATTTCTCTCTATCTCTTTCCTTTTTTTTCTTTTTTTCACGATTTTTTTCTCTTTTTTGTATATTCTCTTTCTTTTTTCTTTTTGAAATAACAAAAATCAACAAGGAAAATATGGATAAGGAAATATTTGAATAAGGAAATTAACAAATTACTTGGTAATCAAGAAGGAAAATATGGAAAAGGAAATATTTGAATAAGGTAATTACCAAATTACTTGGTAATCAAGGAGGAAAAAAAATATGGATATGAAATATGTGATTAGGAAAGATTTGAATAAGGTAATTACCAAATTACTTGGTAATCAAGAAGGGAAAAAGTATGGATAAAGAAAGATGTGATAAGGAAATATTTGAATAAATATGGTATGATATTAATAATTCAAGTCCCCCCCTTTTTTTTGACTTACCCAAAACACAAATGAAAACTAATGACGAGATTCGAAGGACACATACAAGACACGAAATCAAAGGACAATTTTTTTTAATTGATCACACAAAATAAAACAAGACACGAAATTGAACCAAAAGGAAAGGAAAAGAAGGACACGACCTGGATATTGATACCAAAATGATAAGGAAAAGAAAGACACAACCTGGCTCTGGGTACCAAAATGATACGATCCTCGCCGGAAGGGTTAGATCGCAGCCCAGGAACTCGAACGACAGGAAACAAACTCGATGCGGAAGCAAAAACTGAACACTGACGATGGAAGATCCAACACCTTTGGATACGAAAACCCTCAAGTACCGTAGTCCAGAATAAATTCTCCTACGACCCAAGAAGCGAATTGACCCAACAACGAAGGATATAAGTGAAGACAACACCAATGGATATGACTGTCCAATTGATTAGTCGAAATTGAAAACCCTATGGAATAGGAGGAATTCGAAAATTGAGCTTTCAGAATAAAGGAGAAAATCTCACAAATTTTATTAAACTGAATCAAAATTGTTCCATACAAGGCCTATATATAGGCAAACTCAAACCCTAATAAGGAAATCAAATCCTAATCTAATAAGGAAATCAAATCCTAATTTCATAAGGAAATCAAATCATAATCTAATAAGGAAATCAAATTCTAATAAACTAAAGAAATAAAATATATCTAAAAGATATAATCCAAAATTACTTAAATAACTAACTACCAAATCTTATCAAGATAAATCAAATCTTCAATAAATATTCTTGAAATATCTTGATAAATCTTGCCAATTAGATCTCCATCAGGTAATAAGAAGATATTGCTCGATTAAATACTTGGGGAGGGTTAAGTATACCAGTTAAAAAAATCAAATAGAAAAAAATAATGAGATTTTGTCTTTAGAGGGCAAAAATAAATTCATTGATATTCAGAATAACAGAATGAGTTAGATAAAAAAAAAATAGAAAACTTATCCATATATGTTGATGTTAGGAATTAATGTTAGTTCCTCATATGTTAGTTATGGTGTGTTAAACCAACTTAGGAATTAGTCAGTTCATATTGATCTGGTAAGAGTAATTTCACATTTGTAATCATGTATAGGTTAATAGAGTTGTAATAGATTATGAATTACTCTATTTGGAAGACATTATTCGTAAATTTATTCGACCAGTTCAATGAAGAAGCAGACACTCAAAGCGGAATCTACAAAGAATACGTTGCAAAGCTTTCAATCAAAACAAGCTTCACAACTGATATTAAGAAGAGCTACTCAAAGAACTAGTAGCAAAGTCAACTGACAAAAGCACCGTTCTTACAGGAAGTACACATCACTGAAAATGTCCGAACAACTATATACCTCGTAAGGCATGTACAAGGTAGAAGATGAGGCAAACTCCATACCTTTGAAAACCAATAAATCCTGAAGATGAGTATTAGTTAGAAGGTGCTCAAGACATTGCAAAAGCTATTGTTTCCATGGATTTTATTGCTATTCATAATTTATTTTTGAGTCTTCAGTCAGCTTTGCGTGTCGCAGAACATGTCTTTTATCACTCTTTGCTAAAGTTCTTTTTCGGAGTTCACTTTGTTATAGAGGTGAATCCGAAGACCAGTTTCTGAATTCTTTTCAGAAATCAACAGTTGGTCCCGAAATTAGAGTGCAAATAGGTGCAACAAGAGGTTTGTATATGTAGCGGAAGCAAAGGTAAATACACGTGCACTTGTTCAGATAAACAGAGGTAACTTAGTTAAGTGTGTAAGACGACTGAAGCTTAGGTATACCGGTGCTAGGTCAGTTTCACAGAATATACACTTCAATACTTGGACAAGTATTGAAGATTTCAAAAGTCAGTTTGCGAAACTATATAAGGAAAAAATATAAATAAAGAAGTAAAGAACACACAATATTTATAGTGCTTCTAACTAACGAACTTTTTGAATAAATTGGACAGGGGGTCTTCGTCCAGGTTTAGTGAGGATTCCCTTTGTCCTCATTTGTAACGCCCCATCCACAGGGCCCGAACGAGCTCACCCGAGGTCGGCCACGTTACCCACCAATGGTCTGGACTAGCTTCCAGACTGACGGCTGACTCTACAGACCAACACAAGTCCTTCCCAGCGTGCTTTGTCCTCACTCACACACACGCTAAAAAACTTCCCAAGGGGTCACCCATCTTAGTTTTAACCCAGATCAAGCACGCTTTACATTGGAGTTTTCCTAGAATGGGTGCCGGAAAAGATGATGCACCATGTTGGTATGAGTAGCACCTATCAAATCCTTTAAGCTCTCTTTAGCTATACAACCCCATTCCTGTATAGCCTCAGAATCCCTCTTGTTCTGGTGTGGGCCCGGTTCATTCATGTCACCCTCCGCTAAACTAATGGAACTCTTATGGGAGCCGCTCATTGTCCGTGCTTCTCTACACCAACGATCACTCCCTGCTCCGGCAATGGGTCACTACATGCCCACCAGCTTACGCTTGGTTCGTCCCATACCATCTGTAACGCCCCATCCCCAGGGCCCAAACGAGCTCACCCGAGGTCGGCCACGTTACCCACCAATAGCCTGGACCGGCTTCCTGACTGACGGCTGACCCCACAGACCAAGACAAGTCCTTCCCAGCATGTTTTGTCCTCACTCACACGCACCCTGAGAAACTTCCTAGGGGGTCACCCATCTTAGTTCTACCCCAGGTCAAGCACGCTTAACATTGGAGTTTTCCTAGAATGAGTGCCAGAAGATATGATGCACCATGTTGGTATGCGTAGCACCTATCAAATTCTTTAAGCTCTCTTTAGCTATACAGTCTCATTCCTGTATAGCCTCAGAATCCCTCTTATTCTGATATGGGCCTGATTCATTTATGTCACCCTCCGCTCAACTAATGGAAGTCATATGGGAGACGCTCATTGTCTGTGCTTCTCTACACCGGTGATCACTCCCTGCTCTGGCACCGGGTCACTACATGGTTGAAGGAAGAGTCCATTTATTCTTCAATGTTGGTTTTTTCTTTCCCCTTCAGATTCGTTGTGGGGGTGTTTTTCTTATCTTTTTCGACTTGGCTGGCTTTCTTGTTCATCAAGGGTCTTAGGTTGACACTTCCTTCATTTTGAGGAGCCTTTCTAGATCTTTGATCTTTGATCCTCAACAATCGGCCC
The DNA here is from genome assembly GCA_026898455.1 of Plectranthus barbatus. Lineage (NCBI taxonomy): Eukaryota > Viridiplantae > Streptophyta > Magnoliopsida > Lamiales > Lamiaceae > Plectranthus > Plectranthus barbatus. Next base: position 43,503 of record JAPKLW010003115.1, on the reverse strand, counting down.
GTTGCCTCATTTAGGGTTAGTCGAAGACATAAAAACCTGCAGTCAAAATTAAAGCATTTCCTGCAAAATGAAGGAGGTATCTCTGATTAGTTAACTCGTTCACGTTTATCCCCAAATAGTTTTACTATTATTTGCAACTTCATCACATTTTTTCGATTACTTCCCATATGATACCATTTTTATTCGATTGGTCCTCAGTAGGGTATAATTTGTTCATACGAGGAAAAATTATCGTTCACCTCCATGAAAAAGAGAAATTATCGTTCATTCCCTGAAAAGGGAAAGTATTGTTCATCCTCGTAGAAGGAAAATTATTGTTATTCCTGTAGAAGAGAGATTGTCATTCATCTCCTTAAGAAAATTGTTCATCCCTGTTAAGAAATTTTTGTTCATCCCCTAAGAGAAATTGTTGTTCATCCCCGTAGTAGGGAGTTTGATGTTCATCCCAATTGGAAAATTGTTGTTCATCCCCGTACAAGGGAGATTGTTGTTTATCCACGTAGAAGGGAATTTGTTATTCATCCCGTAAAATGGAGATTGTCCTTCATCTCCTTAGGAAAATTATCATTCATCCCTGTAGAAGGGACATTATTATACATCCCCATAGAAGGAAGATTGTTTCTCTTCGCTATAAGAAGATTGTCATTCTTACCAGTAGGGAAGTTTTTGCTCATCCCTGTTAGAAGATTTTTGATCCTCCCTATAGGGAAGTTGTTGCTCGTCCCCGTAGAGAGATTTTTAATCTTTCACGTGGGGAGGTTGTCGCTCCTCCCCGTAGGGAGATTGTCATTCATCCTCATAGAAAGATTGTTGCTTCTCCATGTAGGGAGATTGTCGTCCATATTGTCCTTCAACAGTTGGGGTCCTTATAAACTTTCCTTCTTCTTGTATGTACCTTGAGGGCACAAAGTGTTGAATGAGTCAACAACTAAATAACTTAAATGTTGGTATAATTCACGAATCGTGATTGAAGCATGTAAATAGAGAGAAATTTTATTTGTGGGATAAATCGTTTGAGTTCATTCGCTCATTCGAACAACCCCTAGGCATGGCTTCCTTTGACATTTGCAAAGTTGATTTTCATTCTTCGGACTGTGCTTCTTTAATTTATTGCCCCTTTGGAACTTGAATAACAATCAAACTGAGAAGAAAAGAAAGAAGAGTTGAGGCACCCCTTTGGAACTTGAAGGTCCTTCATCGGTCGTGCGATCACTATCCACTCGTTCGTCGTTCAAATTGCTCTTTCAACATTTGAGGATCTAAATTACAATAGTTTGTAATATATTTGTACGATTATATGTAATTTACAAATGTTGGCGTGTCATCCGGCAAGCCACGTCAACTTTCTATCGCTGAAAATTTGTTCATGTCATAAATTTGGAACAAAATTGATGATTTGTAATATATTTTATAATATGTATAGTTTGTAATATATTTAAGAAAACTAGAATAGTTTATAATATAATTTATGCTTTTTCCTATAAAAAAGGTGAAAGTACTATTCTAAAATATCCGAAAACCAAAATATGTTAGAATTAGAGACAAAAAATAAATTTGTCAAATAAGTATTTAGAAATAATACTACCATATATCAATAATATTTATATATTCGGTATGTTATATAGATGATATACCCTATATTTCTGAATCTCATAAAGTTATAGTACTGCAAGGTTTTGGTACGGTATGATAGACAAACTATGTTTGAAGATTTTTGGTATTTTCTATATTTTTCGACACGATATTGTAATACTTTAATAGACATTATTTTCCATTTATTTTAGTATAATAAAAAATGTTAATTTATTAATTAATAATCTGATTTAGATTATTTGGAATATAAGAATCAAAGTTAACTTGAATGGGTTCTTATAAGCTAATAAATCTGAACAACAGATTTTATTTTGAGGATATCTCACCAACATATCTTGATTAATATTTTGATTTGAATTTATTCTTATTTAATTTAAGGAGTGTTAACCAAAGTGAGATTCGTTTATTTCACGAAAGAAAAAAAAAATATATGTCTTTCGATTTATTAAGCTGATTCCAACTCTTTTCAAATCAAATTAGATTTCTACATATATAAATATTATTGACAACTATGGTTTGCCTCCACAAATATTTTTATTCAACAATTAATAAAATAATTTATTCATCTGATCGCAAACGTTAATAAAATATTTAAATGATATATATGGAGTGTGTGGATCACTAAGCTTATACAATCTGTTGCCGTTGCATTTTCAAGAAATGATACAAATCACGTGACCGAGTTTTTTTTTTAATTTATTTTATTTTATATATTTTATGTGGGCTGAGAGTAGGGGTGTAATCGAACCGAGTCGAGCCGAGTAGTGCCGTGCTCAAGTTTGACTCGTTTAGTATCGAGTCGAGCTTCGAGCTTTTTTGTCGAACATTTTGAAGTTCACGAACTTTATCGAGCTTTAATCGAGCCTAAACGAACTTTCTAAATATGGAATATATTTAAAATATCCATTATTATTTTGAAAGAAAAAGTTATTTATGCTCAAATTCTAAATCTTATCATTATTAGAAAGATTTATCATTATTGTTACCCTTAAATTATGAAAGATATTACTTTTATAAAATTAATTATTTTATATTTCTTACTAATTTTAGCTAACGAGCTTGCTCACGAGCTCACGAGTCGAATACTATGATGCTCAAGTTTGGTTCGTTTAATAAACGAGCTTCTCAAAACAAATTCGAACGAGCTTTTATCGAGTTGAGATCCGAGTAGCTCACGAACAGTTTGACTCATTTACAGCCCTAGCTGAGAGAAACGAGGAAATGATTTTAAACTTATTGTTATTGGAAAGACTTTACATTTTAAGTTTATTATATTTGAATAATTGAATTTTTAAAAATAGATATGAACTAAGTGCGTACCCTTTAAAGTTTAAAAGTAATTAGCTACAATTACTTATAATTTTATATATGAATAAATATTGAACTTTAAGAGTGATCACATATACTGTTGAACTTTAATATATTATATTTTTCTATAATGCAAATTATGCTCGAAAAAAAAGTTTTTTTTTACAAGAGATGGCAATGTATGATACCGATCTTACAAAATTCATATCGATGCACTATTTCATTTCAATAATTGCATTATTTGGATGAATTAATTACATTATTGTCTTTGATTAGATACATTTTTAAATATATTATGGCTTGAATTAATTAAATACATAATTGTCTTTCATTCAATACGTAATTTTTTGAGTTGGTCTCCTGAGAGACGGTCTCACTATTTTTTTATTGTGAGACGGACCTTAATATATAATTTCAATAAGTTAAATACATCATTTCATTTTTAAGAATTACATTATTTGCAACAAAGAAATACATCATTTTCAATAAAGAAATACATTATTTCATTAAACTCATATTACAATAAAAATGGTGAAACATCATTTACAATAAAGAAATACATCATTTCATTAAATTCGTCTCACAATAAAAATGATGAGACCGTCTCATCTGAGACTTTGCCTAATTTTTTATATGAAAATATTACTCCCTCCGTCCCTTTTTAATAGTCTGATTTAAATTGGGCACAATAATTAAGAGATATGAGTGTAGAATGAGTTGAGTGAATTAATATTTTATTATTGAGTGTGAAAAAATTATCATTTTTAGAAATAAGATTATTAAATTGGGACATACGAAAAATAGAAAACAAGACTATTAAAATGAGACGGAGGAAGTATTTAGAATAAAATAATGAATTATATCATTTATAATAAATGAATATATTATTTATGAATTAATAAACAATTAAAATTGAAAATGAGTATAAAAATTACATCATTTTATTTTTATTATTCGATTTATAACTGAAAAAAGATTTATATAATTAACAAAATCATTACGAAATAAAAACTTATTTTTTGCTGAATAAAAACTAGGGGTGAGCAAAACTAAATCGAAAACTGCAAACTAAACTGAATGGTCGGGTTTCGGGCGGTTTGGATTGATTTGAAAATATATGCGGTTTAGGTTTGTGTTGTATTTTAGAAAATCTTTGGGTTATCGGTTCGGTTTGATTTGGGTGCGATTTTAACCGAACCGAACCGAAATTTATATACATATATAAATTATTAAACATTTTTTATTTATTTATATTATTGTATATTTTATATAAAATATAAGGTTTATTTTCTACAAATTATAAGCATAACAAACCAAACCCTATTATGTTACCCTGACCATAATTGCACGTTCACAGCTTCACAGTGCTCCTCTCCTCAGCATTGGATTTTGATTGAATCATGTTTAACATATTTATTTGCTAAACTTATGAATATGTATTAGATTTGTGGATTGTGGATTTTTATTTTTATTACTTTTGTGGATTGTGATTTTTTTATTGCATTGAATTGTGTTAATTTAACAATTTTATGAAAAAATCTAAAAATTTTCGGTTAAAACTAAAACCGAACCGGAACCGATTATTAAGTTTAATTTGGTTACGGTTCGGTTTTAATATTTTCATTCGGACGGTTTGGATTGAGTTTTTAAAAATTTGCGGGTTCGCGGTTTTATGGGTTCGGCGTGATTTTCAACTCGAACCGCCGGTTGCTTACTCCTAATAACAACTAAATAAATTCAATTAAAATATATAAATAAATTTCCCTATAACCAAATTACAAAGTTGGTACGACTTGCTTTTGAAAATCACGTCACTCCCAAGACTCAATTATTTATTTTTCCTTGCGTATTTCAACAAATGATGAATGAATCTTTTCATTAAGTCTCTTTGTAAAATCATCATTTATAATTGTTTTCTTTGATCTGAAATTTCATTATAAAATATAGTGTTGGTAATTCGGGATCTTTTGTCAATTTTCGATATGAAATATTTAATTTTATCAAAATTAAACATTATCAAATTAATCCACGCAACAAGTAGATGATTGTGGTATATTTATTTTCTCAAAAATGAATTCCAGTGAGTGAGAAATGAGCCCACAAAGTGACACGGTTGGTGGAATTATTACATAAAAGAGTTATGTAATAAATGAAGTCTCGCATTGATTAATTACATTAATTAACCTGTGTATTAAACCTTAATGGTTGAGGTGTGTAATAACAAGTTGTGCAGTGTATGTGGCACACGGTGGCGTCCTTGCGCGCAGCCTCTGGCGCTTGCCTCGCCCCACCTCGGCCTCAGCGAGGCCGCTGACCCAGCGCCCGACCCCGGTTTTGGTTCTCGGCAATTGGTTTATGGGCCCTTGGGCTTGGTCCGCTTGTGCCTTATCTTATTGGGCAGCATGTCAGTGCCTCGTAAAAAGCGAAGCCGTTTTACCTTCGGGGACGATCACCGGTTAACGAGCACTAAATTGCAAATTCATCTTGCAGGAAGAGGAACTCTTCGACTCGGCTTTACTTTAATTTCATTCTATTTATTTATTTTCGAACAAACAGTACTTACAGTTTTCTGTGTAAAAATTTGCATTATTAAATATACTTTGTTGCAGTATTTTCATTCTTGTACCACATATCAATTTTCCAACAAATTTATTATAGTGATTGAAAATCCAAAATTATAAGAAATTCAATAAATAATTTTATAAAATAAGAAAGAAAACAACACGGTTCATAATTTGGATCTAAACTAGTTAGTGTTGATAGGATGTACTAGTCGGATTTAGCGAGTTGAAAGATAGAGAAAGAATCAAATCATTATATACGCTGAAATTTTTATGAATTGATAAATTAAATGCCATCATTAATTACTATACAACCAATGATATGTATCTCTTTCAAAAAGATCTATTCAACTTGCTCTTTTGTAGTTGTCTTCTAATTAATTAGGACATTTATGTTAAAGACTGAGAACCTTAATTAGAATAATAGTTCTAAAACAAAGGCCCAAAATCAAATGAACTCGCCATATTAATATGCAGTGTTGGGTGTCGTAAATGGGAGTGAATGCTGGTGTAGAGAAACACAGATATTAGCAGTTCTTGTAAAATACTTCCTCCGTCTCGGCTGAATTGTCCCGGGTTGACCGAGCACAATAACCAAGGAGTGTGAGTGTAAAGTAAGTTGAGTGGAATTAATATTTTATTGTTGAGTGTGAAAAAATTGCCTTTTTAAGTAATGAGACAATTGAGGTGGGACGGACGAAAAAGAAAAGTGGGACAATTGAAGTGGGACGGAGGGAGTATTCATTAGTTGAATGGAGAATGATATGAATGTGTTTAAACGTAGTAGAAAGACATGGTAGAGGAAGGAAAAGGATTCTTGGTACTCTCTTTTTTGTATATATAAATCACTTGTACAATGTTCTCTTTTATAGAGATGATAAATACAAAACAAGGAAATAAATCAATCTAATAAATTAAGGATTTGATTTGGATCCAATCTTGTGATTGATTCTTTCCACCATTTTGATTATGTGATTTGATTCTTTCCAACACTCCCCCTCAAGTTAAGTATCGGGATTGCCGATATTTAACTTGACTAAAATATCCGAGAGGCTCTTAGAATCCACTGCTTTGGTCAGAATGTCAGCCAACTGATTTTTTGAGGAGACATACGGAAGAGCAATTGTACCATCCTCAATTTTCTCCTTTATAAAGTGCCGATCAACCTCCAC
>JAPKLW010003115.1:0-21869 GCA_026898455.1 Plectranthus barbatus | reverse complement strand
CCAGTGGAATCCGACAGCCAGCACCAGCTGTCCAGAGATTCCACGCCCAACCTTACAAGTATGCCAGTTGCCAGCATGCTTACAAGGGATCCAAATCTCAGCGGAATACTGAGAGAAGGATATTTCCCGATAGGAGGAACACCTATCGGAGGCCTGAGCCCAATCAAAACCTTTTCTCAAGGGCTGGGAAGGCTAATCATCGTGGTCCACAATTCCAGAGACCACCAAGGCAACACAAGCGGTCGGAAAGAAATTTCCGACACCCTCGGAGGAAGAATACTTCCAGAGGAACCGCACACACAGCCACACCTTCCAAAAACAAATCCATGCATTATTTTAAAAGGAAGGGAAAGGCCACAAGTGATGTCAGCAAGGGTAACACCGAGCTGAGGATTACTCAAGTCTGGATTCCAAAAGGAATGATCCAGAGATCTAACCCTGCAGGACCCGCTGATGATCGGGGACCTAAATAATTTCATTTTCTTGCAGGAACAGGATCATGCAACACAGCTTCAGAGATCGAGCGAGTGGATCATAGATAGTGGTTGCTCGGCTCATATGACTGGTGAGGAGTTCCTATTTTCTGAGCTCACCAAGGTCAGAGGACCTCCAGTTATTTTTGGTGATAACTCCAAGGGCAGAGTTATTAGCAAGGGCTGCATCGAGAAGGATGATGTCAGAATTGTGAATGTATCCCTTGTCACCAATCTGAAGCACAACCTCCTGAGCATCAGTCAGCTGTGCGACAATGGTTATACCATTGTGTTTGACAAATCAGGGTGCCAGATCAAGAATGAAGAGTCTGGCGAGACCAAGCTGAAAGGTGTCAGGAAAGGAGGTCTCTATGTTGTTGACTGGCAAAGCGGGAAGACTGATACATGCTTTGTAGCCACCAGTTCCATGGAAACTAACTGGCTGTGGCACAAAAGGTTAAGTCATCTAAATTTCAAAACTATTAATTATCTAACCAAGCATGATCTTGTAGATGGTCTTCCCAAGGGCGGGTTCAAGAAGGAAGGAATTTGCAAAGCTTGCCAGCAAGGCAAACAAACTAGGAAGTCCTTCAAGAACCAGTCGCCAGTCTGCCCCAGTACCAGTCAGGTACTCGAGTTGTTACACATGGACCTGTTTGGACCAGTAACACCGCAAACCATTGGAGGAAGACGATACTCGCTGGTGGTAGTCGATGACTACTCGCGCTATACCTGGGTAAAGCTTCTCAGAACCAAGGATGAGGTGAAGATCATTCTTCCAGAATTGATCATCCAAGCTCAGAAACAGAGAGAAGCTGTGGTAAAGCGAATTCGATCGGACAATGGGACTGAATTCTGCAACAGTCTGCTGATGGATTTTTGCGCGGAGGCTGGGATCAAGCATGAGAGATCTACTCCAAGGCAACCGCAGCAGAATGGACTGGCAGAACGTAGGAACAGGACGCTGAAAGAAGCGGTCCGGTCCATGCTGGCTGAGTCCGGCTTGGGACAGAGTTTCTGGGGAGAAGCGTTGGTGACTGCCTGCTATACTCAGAATAGAAGCGGGATCAACGACAGACTCCAGAAAACTCCCTACGAAGTGTATTTTGGTCGTAAGCCTTCTATAGCTCATCTTCGTGCATTCGGTTCACCATGTTATATCCATAATAATGGGAAGTCGAAGTTAAATGCTTTCTCGCCTAAGGCTGATGAGGGTGTGTTTGTCGGATATGGACATCCCTCTCACAAGGGCTATAGAGTATTTAACAAGACTACCCAGCTTGTGGAAATAACATGCAATGTTGTTTTTGATGAAGCTACTTTAGTGCGCAGGACCTTACGCCAACTGGCTGAAGATGTTCCTGAGGTCGAGGATGTCAGCGACCAGTTGGGCAGGAATTCTTCCGATGCTCAACCAACTGGTTTGACTAGACCTATGACTGGATCATCTTCACAACCAGTTCCCTCAGGTGCCCATCAGCAACCTGAGAGGGTCGGTGATGCAAATGACCTTGCTGAGACCTTACACTCAATCTCCCTGAGTGGAACTAGCAAAAATCAAGGGGGAATTCCGACTGGAATCTTTGAGCCAGAAGACAACGATGAACCAGCTAGAATGGAGGTACCAGCTGATACTGACAACGTTGGTGAAGGTTCAGGAAGCCAGTCAGACAGAGAAGCTGATGAAGAAGTTCCAACTGGTGATCAACAACCAGTTGTAGTTCCAGTTCCGACTGGTGATGTTCAACCGCCAGTTATTCTTCCAGCTCCGACTGGTGGAAATGTGGAAGCACCAGTCGTCAGGACAGAAGAACCTGTTTCACAGCCGGCACCAGCAGTCGCTGGTCCTCCCAAATGGCTGAGGGATCACCCAACCGATGCTATTCTCGGTGATCCGGAAGGTTCAGTTAAGACTCGACAAGGCAGTGCGCTCCTGAGTTGTTTTATCTCTCAAATGGAACCTACTTCCATAGGAGTTGCGCTAGAATCTGCTGATTGGATCAATGCCATGCAAGAGGAACTTGCTGAATTCACTCGCAATAATGTTTGGGACCTGGTGGAGAGACCATCACATCAGTCAGTGATTGGCACCAAGTGGGTTTTCAAGAATAAGCTAGATGAGAATGGCACCGTGGTCAGAAACAAAGCTCGTTTAGTCGCCAAAGGTTACAGGCAGTGTGAAGGCATCGACTTTGATGAGACCTTTGCACCAGTTGCAAGAATGGAGGCGATACGGCTGTTCCTTGCTTATGCAGCGTATCACGGCTTCACGGTGTTCCAGATGGACGTGAAGAGTGCCTTCCTGAATGGCGAGCTAAAAGAGGAGGTATATGTCGAGCAACCTCCAGGCTTTGAAATTGGCACCAAGGTGTACAAGCTGAGAAAGGCCCTGTATGGATTGAAACAGGCGCCCAGGGCTTGGTACGAAACGCTGTCACAATTCCTCACCAGCAATGGATTTCGGAAAGGGAAGATTGATAGGACTCTCTTTCTTCTCAAGGATGGTGGTGACATGCTAATGGTGCAGATCTATGTAGATGACATCATATTCGGATCAAGGAATATAACTCTCTAAGAGAAGTTTTCTCAACTGATGCAGACATCATTTCAGATGAGTATGATGGGCAAGTTAACATACTTTCTCGGACTCCAGGTCCAGCAGTCAGCTGATGGAATTTTTATCAGCCAGCGGAAGTATACGAAGGAGTTAATTCAGAAGTATTGCCCAGAGAAAACTAAGTCCCTCAGAATACCTATGAGCACCAGTTGTCAAATATTTCTTGATGAGCAAGGTGAATCAGTTGATCCTACCATTTACCGAGGAATCATTGGATCACTTCTCTATCTCACAGCCAGCAGACCCGACATCTCGTACTCAGTCGGAGTGTGTGCCAGATTTCAAGCCAATCCGAAAAGGTCACACATGGAAGCTGCCAAAAGGATAGTGAAATATCTGAAGGGGACTGAATCTCTTGGAATATGGTATCCCAGAAATGATGAGCTTACACTCATTGGATATTTAGATTCAGACTTTGCTGGATGCCGTATTGACCGAAAGAGTATCAGTGGTACGTGTCAGTTTCTAGGACACAAGCTAATCAGCTGGTTTAGCAAGAAGCAGCACTCAGTTGCTACTTCTACCACTGAGGCTGAGTATGTTGCCGCTGCCAGTTGCTGTGCTCAAGTTATCTGGATCAAGCAACAACTGGAGGATTATGAAGTGGACACTGGCTGTGTTCCCATCTATTGCGACAACAACAGCGCTATGTGCATCACGAAGAATCCGGTTCACCATTCCAGAACCAAGCACATAGACATTCGACATCACTTCATACGTGATCATGTCGAGAAGAAGGATGTCAGCGTGGACTACATCAGACGTGAAGATCAACTGGCTGACATCTTCACTAAACCCCTTCCAGAAGCAAGATTCAAGGAGTTGTGCATCAAACTCGGTCTTTTGGAGTTTGATGCGAGCCCAAATGATGAGGAAGAATGAGTCCCAGCTCTCATTCTGTTCTTGATCTTCTGAAGGATGCTGATTACGACTAAGTCCAAGCTCTTAGTTGTTTTTATTTAAGTGGTATCTCAAGATCACTGATGGCTCCTACTGGCGGAAATTAACAAGTGGTACCTACTGGCGGAACTTTAAATGAGTCCCAGCTCTCATCTCAATTTGCCAGCACAAACCATCAGTTGAAGCGAAATTGGGTCCCAGCTCCCAATTTCAAGCGATGATGAAGAGTGGATTTCTTGAAGAGAAGATTATGCGGATTAAATTGAGTCTCAGCTCTCAATTTTCTATCTTTCAAGTTGTCAGCAGACAACTGGCGAATTTCCTACGACTGATGAAATTGAGTCCCAGCTCTCGAGTGCCAGTCGTAAGTATCAGTTGCCAACTGATAAAGAGGCCAACCAGTTAGGGGGAAGTGTTCAACTGGCATATGCTACTGATGACCAGTTATGCCAGCTGTCGCAGAAAAGGCGGGATTGTTCAAATCCGACTAGCGTGTACATCTCTCAGAATTTAATGCGGCATTTAATGCCACATTTAATGTGCACAGTGTCTGCGCAGTCCGACGCTTGGTTGACACCAATAGCTGCGTGCCACGTCAGCTCGACGGCGTTGCCCACGTCAGCACGACCGCGCACGTCGCACAGGGAACCGGGCCTGCTGATGACCGTCGATCCTCGCTTGCTGAGCGTTGATTCTGGACGTCTGATCCTGCATGGCCCCGAGTATAAATACCCGATCACTTCCTTTGGGTTAACCTTTATGTTTCCCTACTTTCAGAACCCTACTTTCAAAAATTCTCTCATCTTCCCTTGAGATTTTCTGAAACTTGAATCTTTCTGAAGTCATGGCATCATCTTCTCGACCTACAGCTGATAACCCTCCATCTACATCATCCTCGTCTGGTTCACCAGACTTACCAGTTGCTGAAGCTCATATGCCTACATATACTGGCATAGTGAAGATCGAAGATATCGATTACACATATCCGTTCGCCCGACTGGTTCAGTTGAACAGGCCGGCGACCAGGCGACAGCTCTCAAACGCGCAGATTAGGGCTGCTCAGGTCCAGAAAGAGAAAATTTTGAATGAGAAACTGGCCAAGAAAAATTTCGGGGAGGAGCTGATGGAGATGATTGACCGAGAAGAGCTCCGACAGTACCTGACGGCGACACCCCAAACTTTTCATCCACACATGGTAGCCGAGTTCTACGCTCGGGCCGTGATTGCTGACGACAGGAAGTCTTTCACAACTTCAGTTTTCGGGCACCTGATCACCGTCACCGCGGAATACCTCGCCAATCTCTTCGGGCTGAGGAATGAAGGAGAGGAAGTGGCCACGTATCATCAGGATGATACGGAGGAATTCCGGAGGAGGTGGGCGCAGTGGAAGAAGCCAGAGGTCACCGTCTTCCGGACTGGCATGAGGAAGTCAGAAATGGAGGAATACTGGCAAATGGTGTGCGATATTGTGGTTCGCATGCTAAAATGCGAGGTCGGCTCGTACGCCGAGTTAAGCCTGCGCAAGTTCTCGGTGATGTGTGCCCTGGTGGATGGAGTTCAGGGCAACTGGGCCGAATTTTTCTTTGGCAGGTTGCTAGAGAATGTAGACAGGAACATCTCTGTTCCGACTGAAGGCCGGTTTGCTCACGCCGTATCCTTCGGGCTGAGGATCAGCCACATCCTGGAGATGGAGTTGGGTGATGGCGTGGATCAGGGGGAACAGCTGGTTGGTTCCGACTTCATACCAGCCACGAAGGTGAAGCTGCCTCACCCAGATTACAAGAAGCCACGAAGGCTGAAAGGGAAGTCAGCAGTGGACCCTGCTGAGGTCGTTTCTGAGGAGGACTCAGAAGACCTGGGGGAGCAAGTGCCAGCTGTGGCTCTCCCACTGACTGATGAGGCCAGGGCTCAGTTGAAGAGGAAGCTGGAGACGGAGTCTCTCTTCGAAACCATGGAAGGCGCGGTGGCTGAGGCGACTGGTATCCACCCACGGGATGTACAACTGGTACCAGTCACCAAGAAGCCATCCCACAAGAAGTCTAAGACTTCCCAGCACCAGCAGCCACCGTCAGTTGTTGCATATGACCCTGAGTCTGGGAAGATCTCCATCCCAGTCAAGAAGTCCATTCTGGGACTGACTGAGGAAGAGACGCTGGAGAGGATGACCCGTAAGCGAAAAAGGGTTCAGACCAGAGCTCAGAAACTGGTCGAGCAAGCGAAGAAGGAGCAACAAGCTTCTCTTGTAAGGAAGAAGCAGGCCCAGGCAAGGTTGAAGGCCTTGGCCGACCAGCGTAAACGAGAGGCTGAGCTGGCAGCCCGCGATGAAGCCTATGCAAAGGTGCAGGCTGAGCATGAGGCCAGACGTCAGGCAGAACTGGCGGAGCAGGTGCGCCAGGTGGCCAAGGGCAAGTGGGATGTGCCCGAAACAACTACAAGTGCAAGGCCACCAGCACCAGCTCCAGGCGAGATCTTATCCGATGAATCCTTTACCCGCCTGATGGTCTTGGGCGCTGAAGAGGATGTACTATCCCTTGTGGATAAGTACCAAGAGGAGGAGGTCGCTGATGTCCCTCCACCCGCGCAAGGGGGTGCCAGTGGAGGAGAAGAAGAGCGGGCGACCACCCCGGTAAAACTGGCGAGCTTCTCGGATGTCAGTTCTGAATCCGAGGATGCAGAGGAGCCAAGGGCTGAAGAGCCAGAGCAGGAGCCAGCTGAGGAGGTGGTACATTACTCCATGGTGCAGAGGATGGAGCCAAGGGATCTGTTCCCAGACATTGATGATAAGGTTCGTCGCCCTGCCAGTCTCCCCCGATCTACAGATGCCTCGACATCAACTTCCGGGCGACCAGCAGCATCCTCTTCATCACCAGCTAGGCGCGCACGAACTGACAGGCGACCCTACATGCTCTGCATCCAAGAGCATCAACTGGTTGATGAGGACACCTTCCAGTTGCGAGTGACAGGGGTGCACCGGTGGGAGCACCGCGGGGAGATGGCATTCTATAATTCCAGGGTGCCTGAATTCTCTATCTACAACATTATCCCGACCAGCGGCCTCCCCCACCAGTCGGTATATGCCTCAAGGATCTTTGACTGGTGCCTGCCCCTGCAGCCAGTGGAATACTACAATTCCACTCTCTATGAGTATGCGGAGAACATCACGGCGGAGGTGGAGAATGCCGTCAATGACGAGATGATATCCAGCTACCGTAGACTCTGGAGGGTGGATCCGGAACTATGTCTGGAGTTCCGGAGGTGGCGAATTTTTGATCGATGCCAGCGCCTGCTGACAGTGGAGAAGCGGGCGGTCCTTTATGCCAGGCTGGGTCTTGGCTACTGGAGAGCGGAGGAGGAGTGGGCTAATGCTTTCATGGGCACTGATCCTGAATGCCCCCAGCAGTTGTCTACAAGGAGGATCAAGCGCCGCTTGCTGAAAATTGCTGAGTATAGGCAGCTGACTGGAAGCTCCGGCCTCCCGCCACGGAAAAAGGTGAAGTTACCCTTCCTCCAGTTCCGAGTCACCAGTCGGGGGTACCAGCTGACGTACGCGCTCCGACGCCTCAAAGTGCTGGTTACCCTCCCGAGGATCCCTCCCTACCATGCTATCCTGTTCGACATGGCTGCCAGCGCTCTGCTGGTAGACCACATTGTAGAGGAGGATCCCTCTCGTGGTTTGTGGCTGACCCTTGCCGTCCCTCCTGTTCCTATTGTCTCGGGCGATCTCGTCCCTGATTCTATGGACTGGCAAGTGGTGGATTTCACAGCCCCACCCATTTCTGAACAAGTCCAGCCAGCTCCAGCCGCAGTGCAAGTGGTGGAATCAGCTGAGGAGCCAGCTGAAGAAGTACAAGTAGAGGAGTCAGCAGCAGCTGATGTACCAGCAGAGGCACCAGCAGCAGCTGCAGTGCCAGCGGAGGAGCCAGCCCCGATGGAGATATCAGCTGCATCTGAACCAGCAGCGGCTCCTTCCGCAACTGATGTACCTTCCTCTTCCCTTGAAGTATCAGCACAGCCAATCTCCGAGATCCATCCCCCTGCGCAGCTTCTTGCAATCATTGATGCCAGGATGGACCAGCGCTTTGCCAGCTTCCGAACCGAGATGACTCAACAGATGGAGTCAGTCACCGCTAGAGTGTCCTCCTTTTTGGCGCGGATCCAAGAGGGGGAAAGTGCGCGAGCACGTGCTGAGGCTGAGAGAGCTCGTCTAGCTGAAGAGGAGAGGAGGATTGCTGCTGAGGAAAGGGAGAAGAGCAGACAAGATATGGCAGCGCTCACTGAGATCCTGAGGTCGCTCACAAGCAGAACTCAATCACCAGGATCATCTTCTCAGCCATAGTCTAGCTTCTTCATTTTGTTGTAAGTATTTGTATCTCTAGACTAGTCAGTTCTCCTTCCTGTACATGTAATGCTACATCATTAAATGGATTGATTACTGACAAGTTGATGACAATTCCTCATTGTCCAACAAATTGTCTAAGTATTTACTTACCAGCTGAACTTACACTTCCAGTGTAATCAGCACCAGCACTCGTATCACACACTTTAAATCTTTTTGCTCTGATCTCAATTTTCATATTTTAAACGAGCAATATCTCTCCTGGTTTGAGGGAGAAGATTTTTAGTTAGAGCTAACGTGAGGAAGTGGTTTCATGGGTTTAGATTTGATAGGTTTATTTTGTAAAACCCTGAAATACTTTGTAACTTTCCTCATCAGCTGAGTGCTCGCTGGTTAGGCTTTGATCGCACCAAAAAGGGGGAAATTGTTGGGAAATTTGGCTAAGTTTCCTCTCCCCAGTAGCTACTTGTTTAGATTCTAGTTTGGTGTTTTGGTGGATCAAATCATAAGTCCTACCAGCGTCGTTTGTCTCTAGAATAGCTCTAGTTCTCAAATGTAAAGTCCTGTTTAGGTCTTTTGAGTTGTAAGTCGCAGCTGATCAAGACTCATGCTGGCACTGTTCACCAGCATGAGAAGTGCTTACCACTGGCTACTGTTCACCAGTTGGGAAAGTCTCATCCGAAGGCGACTGACAAAGACTCATGCTGACACTGTTCACCAGCATGAGAAGAGCTAATGACTGGCTACTGTTCACCAGTTGGGAAGGATTTCACCAGCAGGCGGCTGACAAATCCTACCAGCAGAATAGGTGTTCTCACTGACACTGTTCACCAGCGGTGAAGTCACCAGTCATGGGAGATTCCAAGAGTTAACATCCAGACAAATTGGTAGACTTAGATTGTGCCAGCGCAAGTCACCAGCAGAGACTGCCAGCACAAGATCACCAGAATGATCTACCAGTCGGATGTTACCAGCAGAATTCCAGATTCTCTCTCCCAGAGTCTTAGAGACAAAAAGAAGATTCATCGAGGAATTAACTGACAGAGTATGACTTTAAGGAGGATACCTTAAAGTCTATCAGTTCAAGACACCAGTTCCGATTCCTCGTACTGACGAATAGTGCCGTTCTGACATAAAGAGATCAATGTCAGATAAAGTGGACAAAAGCATGGCGCTTTCCGGAAATTCCTACCTGCCGCCGTCAGAAGGACATGCGAGGACAGAGACCTTTTCCGGATGTGTCCAAACGGCTAGAAAATTTGAATGGGATCCCGCGTCTATAAATACCTGGGATCCATCAACATTCAATACTCTTCACCAACCGAAAGTCTGCAATTTATTACGCTCAAGCAAGTAGAAGCAAAACATTTTCGAGGCCTTTCTCAAGGCTATCCGTGTGTTGATTTATCAAACACGAGACTTCAAGCTTCCAGCTTGTAAGTTACTGATCTCTTTGGTGTTCTTTCTCTTCCGAGGAAGTTCACAGCAGCTCTTGTGCCAGCCAGCACTTGAGTTATTACGGGCTTTTGCCGTATTGAGAAGATACGTTCTTGGGAGAACTAAACACCCAGTGAAGCTGTGGAGGTTGAAGTGACGTGCTCGCACTCCACCAGCTGATCAGAGTTGAAGAAGGACAAGGCCGGGAGCGGTTGATCTAGTGAACTGGTGGACGAGGCATTCACCAGCTAGAGATAGATCGTAGGACGCTTGTACCCGATTACTCTTAGTGAAATTTCCAGTGCTACGACTGGAGAGTGGACGTAGATCAGTTGATCGAACCACTATAAATCCTTTGTCTTTTATCAGCTTTCTGCATTTCATACTGATTTAAAACCCAGCACCCAAGTGCTGGTGTATATCTGAAAACTGATATAACTGTGCAAACAAGGTTAAAAATATTCTAAGTTTTGAGCTACCAGCTGACGAGCCAGTTGCCAGTCAGCTGAGTACGCAGAGTGCAAGTTGACTTACCAGCTGACAAGGTCCCAGTCAGCTGAGTAACCAGCAGAGTGCAAGAAACGATTAACCACATTTTTCGCTGCCAAGTTATACCCTGATAATCCGGGACCAACACCGGTGATGGAGCAGTCCACCTCTGCTTCTTCTTCTCCTGCTATTCCTACTATTGTTGAGGTCGATTTGGTGAGTTGGAGCTACCCGATCTACATAGGCTCCGGACTTCTAAATCAACCTGAGTTGCTCCAGAGGTATATGAAAATGGGGCTGCCACTTCCCTCTTCGTCGGCCTGCTATTCCCATTCAAATTCAGGCACCTCCGCGCCAGCTTCGCAATGCCCCTGATCTCTTCTGCTTCCCCTTCTTTCTCAACCTTCGGATCGAGAATCTTCAACAACCGATTCTCTTCCATGAATTGCAAGAAATAAGCAGTTAACCTCCTTCCCAAATGATGTATTCATTTACTGTAAATGATGTATTCAGTAATTAAGTTTTTTTTTCAGCAATTAAGTTTTTTTTTTTGTTCTCAAATGATGTATTTCTTTACGGTAAATGATGTATTCCTTTACTGTAAATGATATATTCAGCAATTAAGTTTTTTTGTTCTCAAATGATGTATTCTTTTACTGTAAATGATGTATTCCTTTAGTGTAAATGATGTATTCAACAATTAAGTTTTTTTTTCAGCAATTAAATTTTTCCTCCACCACCTACGGCTTCTTGACCACCCTCAACCACCACCCTCCTCCCTCGTCGCCCCCAGAAGCTCCTCCACCATCACTGTTCGCCAGCATCCTCTCGAGGCTATCAACTCGTGTGACCTCATGTCTAACCTCGATTCCGACCACGTCCCCAACTTCCATTAATACTCGGAAATCTCAAACACCAACCCAAAGATTGGTACTTTTTGAGAGATTTGAAGAGCTCTGCCGGCCGAGGGGGAGCAGAGGGTTGTGCTGTAGACAAGGAGCTTGAGAGGCGTTACTGCGAGGGGAAGTTGGGAGGTGCTTGCAGGTGATGTAGTCATTGGGCTGGGAGTGGTGAATTTGTAAAAGTAAACTCATAATTAATTTATTTTGTAATGGGTATGGATTTTGATCCGTCTCACAATATATAAATAGTGAGACAGTCTCACAGGAGACCAACTCCTCTTTTTAATTACATTTGTTAACATGATCTAAGAAATCGTGTCAAACATCTTCTACAGTTTATTAATAATAATACACTTAGTATTCGAACTCTAGTGCAAGAAATATTGTCGTGTTGTATTTGTTTTCACATGATTCTCGTTTCACTCAGATTCGCAAGTTTTTATTTTTAACCAAAAAAATCTCTTCTGATTTGATATACATTTAATTAATTTAATAAATAAATATTAATATTTGGGGAGTAATGGTATTTTGTCACTCTATAGTGTGTTTGTTTGAGCTAAAAAATATTATATATCATAATTGGGTTGATGAACCTTATAGTTGAATTTATAAAATTAATTAAAATTATAATAAATTAAAACTAAAATATACTTTTAAAAAAATAATTAACAAAATATAAATTTATTCAAAAACATGAAAATGTATATTGTAGCTCACGGACAGGAAAGCTCACCATAGAGTTGGCAACATATAATTTCTCACTATTTGAGTAAGCAAAATATTACATAGTTATTTAATTATATGATTTTTTTTAAAAATAGATTGAATGAAGAATAAATGATCGATTTCGAAACTTTTTCAATACTATATTTACACCCGCGCGTTGCGCGAACATAATTTTGATATTCCTAATATATTAGGGTATTAATTTAGTTTGGAATCTGCAAGTTAAACCAAATAATCTAACCAAAAAATCAAGTTCAAGACAAAAAATTTAATCGAAATGAATTGGGTGAAAAGATTACGGGCTAAGAGTAGATTGGTCTTTTGGAATTGATTTGACAATAATTAGCATTAAATTAATAATAAAGTGACTTAAGGGTGAAATGGTCTTTTTATGTTTTTTTTTTCCGTATAAAATCCAAAACTCTTTTAATATATTATAAAAATTTTCACCCACTGCGCAATTATAATTAGGATATTCCTATTATATTAGGATATTAATTTAGTCCGAGATTCACATGTTAATTGGAATAATCTGAGCTAATCATCAAGTTCGGGACAAAATGTATTTAACCGAAAAGAATCGGTCAAAAGGTCACGGGCTAAATGCATTAGCCCGCCACACCAGCCTATTTTTAAAAGAAGTAATATTTTTTGTGTAATATAAATAAATTATTATTTTAAAAGAATAAATTTTAACTATTTTATAATATGAAATTTATTTTAAAATTGGATAAAAATATTTAAATTAGTTTTTTACACAAATGATATATGTAACTATTGAAATTCCAATATAGAGCATCCTTATCAAATATAATTAACATATTAATTTAATTAGAAATGAAAGTAACAATAAAAAATAAAATAAAATAAAATTTAATGATGGTTATGTAGATTGTCTAATTATCATTTGATGCATGAAAATTGGAAAATAGAAAATAGTTTAAAGGGCAAAATGATCTTTTAGCTTTTATTTGATAATGCTTTAAATGAATAATAATAATAATAATAATAATAATAATAATAATAATAATAATGGTAAAATGGTCTTCTAGAACTCTTTTTAGTACATAGATATAGATATTGTATTGCTATAATTTTTTTTGTTAATATGTTACTATTTTAATATTAGATTAGATAATAAAAAAAATATAGGTTTTAAACTATAGTATTTCATGAAAGTGATAAATTTGATAAATAATTTAAATTTTACATTATGATTAATATTTCTCAATTATTAGACTTGTCATATAATTAAGTGATTTAATGATGTATTTATAAAGATAAAATACTCCCTCCGTCCTATTTTAATAGTCTCATTTCCCATTTTCGTGCGTCCCACTTTAATAGTCCCATTTCTAAAAATGGTACTCCCTCTGTCCCATTGAAGTAGTCTCATTTTCCATTTTTGTTTGTCCCATAAATTAGTCTCATTTTCCTAAAATGGCAAACTTTTTCACACTCACCAATAAAATATTAATTTCACTACACTCACAACCCTTAATCTCCGTGCCGAAAAGAAATGGGACTACTCTAACGGAACGGAGGGAGTAATTTTTTCTCACTCAACAATAAAATATTAATTTCACTCAATTCATTCTACACTCACATGCCTTGGTTATTGTGCCAAAAGCAAATGGGACTATTAATCTGGGATGGAGGGAGTATAAATAGATTTTTTAGTTATAAAAAGAAAGAAATAATAATGATGTGATGTTTGGGGGGAAAATTGCATTTCTGTAAAATTTTATAAACATCTTGCTTTTATATATGTATAATAGATTTATAACTGTATTATACGTACGAACTTTATTTATTAAGATATTTTGAGGAAACATCATGAAACACCTGATCAAAAACAACAACAGTCAACTTTTAAATAAGTAGTAAAATTTAACCTGATGAATGTAATATTTTAGGTGTTAAATAATTAACTAGTATTCTACTTAATTAGCTCAATTCAAAGCAATTTAATTTTCAACAAAAACAAAAATTGCAATATATTAGCATCTATATATAAAGCCTAAAAGGAGTAGATATGAAGAGTGAAGCCATCTGTAGAAAACAGACAACAAAATGGAAACCATGACTCTTCTCCTCCCTCTTTTCTTCATCGCTCTGACATATTTCCTCTCCTGGAGGCGCCGGAGAAACCTTCCTCCGGGGCCTTTTCCTCTTCCAATCATCGGAAACTTGCTGCAAATCGGCTCCAAACCCCACCAGTCATTCGCCCAACTCTCAAAGAAATATGGGCCTCTCATGTCCGTCCAACTCGGGAGTGTATACACCGTGATAGCCTCCTCCCCGGAAATGGCGAAAGAGATACTGCAAAAACACGGCCAAGTGTTTTCCGGGAGAACCATCGCACAGGCGGCGCAAGCGTGCGGCCACGACCAGATCTCCATCGGGTTTCTGCCGGTGGCAACCACGTGGCGTGATATGCGTAAAATATGCAAAGAACAGATGTTCTCGCATCACAGCCTGGAATCCAGCAAGGAGCTGAGGCACGAGAAGCTGCAGAAGCTGCTGGACTACGCCCAGAAATGCTGCGAAGCCGGCCGTGCCGTTGATATTCGTGAGGCCGCCTTCATTACAACGCTCAACCTCATGTCTGCCACGTTGTTCTCGACTCAAGCTACTGAGTTCGACTCCGAAGCTACAAAAGAGTTTAAGGAGGTCATCGAGGGGGTGGCCGTCATTGTGGGTGAGCCTAATTTCGCTGACTACTTCCCCATCTTGAAGCCTTTCGATCTTCAGGGGATCAAGCGTAGAGCTAATAGCTACTTTGGAAGACTGCTCAAGTTAATGGAGAGATATCTGAATGAGAGGCTGGAATCAAGAAGGTTGAACCCAGATGCCCCCAAGAAGAATGACTTTTTGGAAACCCTGGTGGATATCATCCAGGCTGATGAATACAAGCTCACGACCGACCACGTCACGCACCTCATGCTTGTAAGAATATATATTATATGTATCACTTTTAATTTCAATGCAAGGCAAACACCAATATTAATTACTATGATCAGGACTTATTTGTTGGAGGATCGGAAACAAGCGCGACCTCACTGGAATGGATAATGTCGGAGTTAGTGAGCAATCCGAGTAAATTGGCGAAGGTGAAAGCGGAGCTCAAGAGCGTTGTAGGAGAAAAGAAAGTGGTGAGCGAATCAGAAATGGCGAGGCTGCCATACTTGCAAGCAGTGATCAAAGAAGTGCTCCGACTTCACCCTCCCGGCCCTCTTCTGCTTCCTCGCAAGGCAGGGAGTGATCAAGTTGTGAATGGATACCTGATCCCAAAGGGAACTCAATTACTCTTCAATGTATGGGCAATGGGCAGAGACCCCAGTATCTGGAAGAATCCTGAATCTTTCGAGCCCGAGCGCTTCCTCAATCAAAACATAGACTACAAAGGCCAAGATTTCGAGCTCATTCCATTCGGGTCCGGGAGAAGAATTTGCCCCGGTATGCCGCTGGCGGATCGGATTATGCACATGACGACGGCCACTCTGGTTCACAACTTCGATTGGAAACTGGAAGACGGAGCAGGTGATGCGGATCACAAGGGAGACGACCCCTTCGGCTTGGCCATCCGCCGTGCAACTCCTCTCAGGATCATTCCACTTAAGCCATGATTTTATATTAATCAATAAATAAATATTTATCAAATAATTCCGCTAATCATACATACGTCCAGATGGTTTTTGTGAACGATAATATCTCCAAAGATATGGAGAATTAGATTCAAATATATTTGTTTGTTATGTATCTTCCTCAATTCATGCATTCCCTTGTACTCTATATATACTTGTTTGTACACGTAAATAAATGAGAAATTCCATTCACTCTATTATAACATGGTATCAGCCTAACCCTAGACTGAAACCCTAATTCTGCTTTTCTCCAAACTCGCGCCGTGCTTCCTTCCATGGCCGAACTCGACCTTCCTTCCCTTCCTCTATCCACGATGCTTCATATGATCAACATCAAATTGACGTCCGTCAATTTTCTTCTTTGGCACGCTCAAATCGAGCCGCTTCTTATCAGCCAAAAATCCATGCCTCTTCTCGACGGGTCTTCACCTCCACCGCCGGCGGAACTCATCTCCCCTGCTGGCCTCACTTCGGCAAATCCAGAGTATGCCGCATGGTCTTCTCGCGATCAACTCCTCAAACTTTTTCTGGTGTCGACTCTGACTGAAGAGTCTATGGCTATTGTTATCGGCTGTAAGACATCCAGGGACGTCTGGCAGGCTCTCACTCGTGCGTACAGTCATGGCTCCAAGGCACGTGAGATTAGCCTCAAGGATGACTTGTTGTCTCTCAAGCGCGGTTCCCTCTCCGTTTCTGAATACGGTGGTAAGTTTAAATCTCTGTGTGATCAACTTTCAGCCATCGGACGTCATCTGGATGAGTCCGACAAGTCGCATTGGTTCCTCCGCGGACTTGGGCCGTCGTTCACTGCTTTTACTACCGCGCAACTCACTCACGAGCCTCTGCCGGATTTCCCGACTTTACTCTCCCGCGCTCAGAGTCATGAGTTATTCCAGCGAACCATGGATGATTCCTCCTCTCCGCCTCCCGTGGCGTTTGCTACAACCACACATGGCCGAGGTTCAAACTCCAACAACGGCCGCAACAAGAACTTCTCTTCCCTTGGCCGTGGCAAGCAGTCACGCGGTCGTAAGCCGCCATGGTGCTCTTTCTGTCGCGCTCTTGATCACGACGCCTTCGACTGTCCGCATCGCTTTGATCGCTCCTATGATCGATCTAAACGGCCCCCGCCTTCGGCCAATCTGGTTGAAGCTTTCTCTACAAATTGTTCTATTTCGCAATCTAATGCATCTGATTGGTATTTAGATACAGGCGCTACAGCTCACATTACTGCCGATGCTTCAACCTTGGACGGCTCTTCTTCGTATAATGACGATGATCAAGTCGCTGTCGGTAATGGTGCTACCTTGCCTATCTCTCATATTGGTTATCGCTCTATGTCACGCCATTTCAATTTGAATGATGTTCTTGTTGTTCCTGGTTTCACTAAGAATCTGCTTTCCGTGAGTAAACTAACCCAAGATTATCCGATAAATGTCCTCTTTAATGCTTCTCAGTTTCGCATAATCCATCGGGACACGGGAAATCTACTCGCGACAGGAAAGCTTGATCGCGGACTCTATGTTTTGGACTCACGGCCTTCAGCCTTTTCAGTTATTACTTCTAGCAAGCAATTACTTGGCTCTTTTGATTTATGGCACTGTCGTCTTGGCCATGTGCCGCATTCTAGTATTTCTACTTTGAATAAAAGAACAGCTTTATCTCTTACTTCTGTTTTGCCATCGCCGCATGTTTGTGCATCATGCTAATTATCCAAGAGTTCGAAATTATCGTTCCCTACATCTCAATCTCGTGCATCTCCTGTTTTGGAACTTATTCATTGTGACTTGTGGGGTCCTTCGCCTGTTATCTCTAAATCTGGGTTTCGATACTACGTTATATTTATTGATGATTATTCCAGATTTACGTGGTTCTATCCGCTTAAGGCTAAATCGGACTTTGTTGACACTTTTCTGCAATTTCAAGCCTTCGTCGAAACCCAGTTCTCACGCAAGATTATTAAATTTCAGAGTGACGGCGGTTCGGAATTCACAAATAACCGCCTACGTTCTCACTTCAGCACATGTGGCATTCATCACTTGCTATCATGTCCGCATACTCCTGCTCAGAATGGACGAGCTGAAAGAAAGCATCGTCATGTGACAGAGATGGGTCTTAGTTTCTTATTTCACGCCTCAGTCCCTATCTCCTTTTGGGTTAAAGCTTTCAGTACGGCGGTGTACACGATTAACCGGATTCCTTGTGCGCCGTTGGGTTCTACATCCCCTTATGAGGTACTATTCCAACAGCCCCCATCTTATGGCATGTTTCGCGTCTTTGGCTGCCGTGCTTTCCCTTGTCTTTGTGACTATGTCCGACATAAGCTCGAGCCACGTAGCTTGCCGTGTGTCTTTGTCGGATACAGCTCCAGTCACAAGGGATTCTGTTGTCTTGATCCTACTACTTCGCGAGTATATATATATCGCCATGTTCGCTTTGATGAGCATTGCTTTTCCTACGCTCGCGGCAGCTCCACCACACCTATTTCTCAGCTCACTATATCATCCTTTACTGACAATGATGTCACCACACCATCCTCACCACATTCGCCTCCCAGCCCTCCGAAAATTCCCTCGCAAACACCGAACCCTAATCCTTGTGATCTATAACACGACATGGTCATCAATCTGCAGCCCCCGGTTCGCACTCCACCTCCCAGCCCTCATCCAAATTCCCCTATCACACCAATACACCCTTCCCCTAGCCCTCCGGCTTCCCCGCCCTCTCATCACTCTCCTTCGCCTCAACCACAACTAAACCCTCATCCTTCTCACCCCATGCAGACACGAGCAAAGTCCGGAATTTTTAAAACAAAATTTCCAGTCGACCTTGCTCTTCTACACTCCTCCGGTCTACATTCCGCTCTTCTCACTACCTCTGAGCCACGGGGCATTAAATCAGCTCTCAAACACCCTCACTGGATCGAAGCAATGAATGAAGAAATGCATGCTCTACAAGATAACCGAACTTGGGTCCTTGTTCCGCGCCCTCCTAACTCTAATGTTGTCGGCTCTAAATGGTTTACAGGACTAAACTCCGCGCAGATGGTTCTATTGACAGACATAAAGCGTGTCTCGTTGCTCAGGGTTTCAGTCAGCATCCTGGTTCCGACTTCACACACACATTTAGCCCAGTCGTCAAAGCTGCAACCGTTCGGATCATCCTATCTATTGTTGTTATGCGCTCTTGGCCTCTTCATCAGTTGGATGTGAAAAATGCCTTCTTAAATGGCTTTCTTACTACTCCAGTATTCATGGAGCAGCCGCCGGGGTTCATCGACTCACGATTTCCGGACCACGTTTGCTATCTGAAGAAGGCACTATACGGGTTGCGCCAAGCGCCTCTTGCTTGGTACACTCGCTTCCGGAACTTCCTTCTTACTCTCGGATTTCGCTGCAGCTCGGCCGATACATCACTGTTCATTCTATTTAATGGAAGCTATACAGTATATTTGCTTGTTTATGTAGATGACATTATCGTCACTGGTAGCGACTCTTCCGTCATCGCCAAGTTACTAGCACGCATCCGCACTGAATTCGCCACTAAAGATCTCGGCAAACTCGGTTATTTCTTGGGCTTGGAAGTGTCGTACTCATCATCCGGTCTTTCTCTCAATCAGCTTAAGTATGCGCACGATATTCTCTCTCGCGCTCAGCTTCTTGACTCCAAACCGGTTGCAATGCCGCTTGCTCCCGGTGCTTCCTTTACTGCTGCAGGGATCGAATTCAGTGACCCGTCACTCTACCGATCTTTGGTTGGTGCTCTACAATATCTGACTATCACTAGACCGGACATAGCCTATGCGGTCAACACTGTCAGTCAATTCCAGAAAAACCCTATAGTTGAACACTTCCAGGCAGTTAAACGTATTCTCCGCTATGTGAAGGGTACTCTTGCTTTTGGACTTTCATTTCTGCCTGGATCCTGTGAGCTCGTCGGTTATTCCGATGCCGATTGGGCTCGGTGCATTGATACCCGCCGTTCAACTTACGGGTATGCGATTTACCTCGGTCCGAATCTCATATCATGGAGTGCCAAGAAGCAGCCCACAGTGTCTCGCTCAAGTACTGAATCCGAATATAGGGCGCTTGCCAACACCTCTGCCGAACTCATATGGGTATCAAATCTGCTCCGCGAACTTCATTCCCCACCTACTTCCACGCCGATTCTGTTGTGTGACAACAAGAGTGCGCTCTTTTTAACTCAAAATCCGGTCTCCCATAAGCGCGCCAAGCACATAGAAATCGATTGTCATTTTGTTCGTGAGCTCGCTCTTTCTGGCCGCTTGAAGACTCAGTTTGTTCCTACGACTTTGCAAGTGGCGGACATCTTTACGAAGAGCTTACCTCGACCAAGCTTCAATTTCTTCAGATCCAAGCTTTGCGTCTCCGACAATCCGACGATGCGCTTGCGGGGGGGTGTGAACGATAATATCTCCAAAGATATGGAGAATTAGATTCAAATATATTTGTTTGTTATGTATCTTCCTCAATTCATGCATTCCCTTGTACTCTATATATACTTGTTTGTACACGTAAATAAATGAGAAATTCCATTCACTCTATTATAACAGTTTTATGCCACATTTTCAATTTTTATTCATCTGCATGTATAATGTCTCAACTTTTATATATGTTTGTAACTTCATGTGCCATCATAATGAAGTTTCTGTTTTTATTTCCTGTCAAATATAATTGTTCTACACAAAAGAAACATAAATGGCATGACATAAATAGAAAAAGGGGGGGGGGGGGTGGATGACAGAGAAAGAAAAGAAGAAACCTTAATTATGTAACTCCCTCGACCCAAGGCACGAACGAGCTTACGTGAGTTCATTCACATTGCGTACGTACAACTAATGGCCTAAATCGGTTATCAAACCAACTGTTTGTCCATAGACCAACGCAAATTCTTCCCAATGTGCTTTATTATCATTCACACGTATTCTGAGAAATCTCTTAGGGGTTATTCTTTTAGGGAATGTCTCATGTTAGGCACGCCTAAACGATTTAGACGGGTTTTATCCATTAACCCAAGCTAAATCCATCTTATATACCCTAATTGGGGATTAATAAACCCTATTTGGGATGTGTGAACCCATTTGGGTATGAATAAAATCCGCCTAAACCGTTTAGGCGTTCCTAACGCAAGTTTTTGCCTTCATCTTATAGTTCTACCCCAGTTCAAACACACTTAACTTTACAATTTTCCTAAAATAAATGCCGAAAAAGCTGATGTATTATGTTGGTATATGTAGCACCTATCATAATCTCTCTTATTCTGGTGTGGGCCCAACTCATGTTGGAAAGAATCAAATCACATAATCAAAATGGTGGAAAGAATCAATCACAAGATTGGATCCAAATCAAATCCTTAATTTATTAGATTGATTTATTTCCTTATTTTGTATTTATCATCTCTATAAAAGAGAACATTGTACAAGTGATTTATATATACAAAAAAGAGAGTACCAAGAATCCTTTTCCTTCCTCTACCATGTCTTTCTACTACGTTTAAACATGGTATCAGAGCAGGATTAAATTCCTGGCTCTGTTAACCCAAAATCCAAAACCAAACAAAAAAAAAATTTGGCTCAGAAAATACTCATCATCGCCTACCAATCTCGTCCATCCAGCCTTGATCAAGGCAAAAACCATCACCCAAATCAGCATCAACCTGCAACCAGATCAAGACAAACATGTCAGACGCAAAGGATCTAGCAGTTCAACAAACAACCAGAAACAATGAGAATATCAGCCTTGGGTTCAAATTGGATGACAACAACTATCCAATTTGGTCCAGGCTGATGAAGGTCTCGATCGAAAGTAGGGGGAAAACCAAACACATCACAGGTGACCCCTCGCCACCAAAGAAAGGAGAAGCAGACTATATGCAGTGGGAAATCGACGATCTCACTGTCTTCACCTGGATCCTCAATAACATGGAGACTAAACTAGTCTCAAGTTTCGCACAACACCAAACAGCCAAGGCTATCTGGGATAGCTTGGCAACCACCTACGGGACTGCACCCGATCCACTACAAACGTACGACCTCGAAGTGAAGGCAAACAAGGTCGTTCAGGGAGAGAGAACCCTTGAAAGCTATTGGGCTGAGCTTCAAGGAATTCGGCTCAATATCGATCAACGAGAGCCAAACCCATTCAACTGCTGCGATAAAGGCATCCGGACATATCAGCAGGTGCTAGCCCAAAGGAGGCTGTTCCAATTTATGTCTGGGCTTGACTCGAAGCTGGACGGAATTCACCGTGATATACTCAAGGAGACGCCACTCCCTGCACCGGAATCTGCCTTCTCAAGGGTACGGCGAGAAGCTGCCCGGCT
>JAPKLW010003114.1:36880-50484 GCA_026898455.1 Plectranthus barbatus | reverse complement strand
TGTAAGAATGACTCTTTTGTCAGTTGACTTTTCTATCAGTTCTTGAAATAACTATTTTCTTTATCAGTTGTGAAGTCCATTCAATTTGAAAAATTCACAACAAACTATTTGTAAGCTTCGTTGCTGACGTGTCTGCATCTCCAAGGAATTGTCTAAATCAGTTTTCAGTATAGATAATCTAGAATGAGTAATTCCTCATATATTACAACTGGTTGAACCTATAGAAGATTACAAATGCAAAATTACTCTATCCAAGTCTGAGTGAATGATCACTGATATTTCTACCAGATTAATTGCAAATATAGTGGTCAAATAAATTTATACTCGAATGTCGAACCTACAGAGAAAAGATATGCGAAATAGGCTTATGTACTAAAACACAGTTTCAGATTAATTGTTTGAGTAATTCAAAATCAGGTTTGGATATATTAAACTAGGCAGAGAAAATAAAATATAAACTTAAATTAAATAAAACGAAACATAAATCCTAGGGAAGAAATCTTATTATGGATAACATGTAAGAACCAATTAAATTAACAGGTGAAATACTGCAATAATGCTATATTTCCTGGGGCGAGCAAATATAACCTAAATTACTAATTAGTGACTCTCCTTTCGCTCTCAAGAACACCAAATTAGTCAATCTGATAAGCAAATCAGTTCAATTCCTACAGTCTAATACATCTCATTGGACAATATAGAGTATATCATGCATTCCTAATCTCACTATCAATATTCACCTTTCGGTCCTTCTATCAATAGCTAGACATCTAAATCAATCGTCACCTTTCGGTCCTTGAATTAATCTAGAATTATAAAATAAACACATGAATCATGAACCTAATTAATTAATCTTAAACATGTATTCAAAATAATATCAAACCCTAGAAATAAAATACATAATTAAACTGAAATAAACTTGCATTAAAAATAAAAATATAAATTCAAAAGTGCATAAAATAAAATAAAATCCTAACTGCAGAAATTGAGGTTGAGAAGGATATATGAATTAATATTCATATTGGGAGTGAAATCCACTGAATAAACTAGCCTAGATGGGTATTTATAGTGTTTGTATGGGCTTTACAAGGCTCAATTCTATAGGAGATAGGAGTAGATTTGATGCATATCTATATCTCCATGTCCTACAATGAGTATATCTTTAATATTGAGTCTTCAGGGCTTCCAATATGATATATCTCTTTAATTTTGGCCAAATCTCGCCCAATATTCGTGAAAAGCTTCCAGAATTTTGCCAAAAATATTCACGTCGATCGACATGAATTCATATCGACCGCTGGGACTGCTGCGTCGACAGATTATGCACGCTCTCACGGTTTTGGCCATAACTTTTGCTCCCGAACTCCGATTGACCCGATTGCAGTTGCGTTGGAAAGCTAACTCAAAGCTATATCCAATGCCATTCTCTAATAGCCCGAATTCCTTGTGTGGGGAAATCCTTCACTGCTACTCTTGCACGTCACTGCTTTCGGAATGGATGTTCTGTGAATTTGACCTCAAACCTACAAAAATACACCACTACAAGCGCAATACCCTCCTAGAGTGATTCATGCAATAAAATAACTAAAAAAATGAAAATGCAATGAAAAACAAAGATAAATCAAACCAATAATGAGTGAAAATATGAACTCATCAGTGAACTAACTGATTCTACAATTGGTTCGACAAACAAAAACTAATAAGGAACTAACATCAGTTCCTAACAATTTTCCCTTTCTGGTCATGCCAAAACCAGACTAGCAAAGAATATAGGGAGTTACAATTTTGTTAGTTCGTAGCAGAAAATGACTTCCCCAAAACTATTGAACCCTAAAAATGTAAACCTTCCCCATCAACAAGTTGAGGTAATGATACGATACTCGCCGGAAAGGTTAGATCACAGCCCAGGAACTCGAACGACAGGAAACAAACTCGATGCGGAAGCAAAAACTGAACACCGATGATGGAAGATCCAACACCTTTGGATACGAAAACTCTCAAGTACCGTAGTCCAGAATAAATTCTCCTACGACCCAAGAAGCGAATTAATCCAACAACGAAGGATATAAGTGAAGACAACACCAATGGATATGACTGTCCAATTGATTAGTCGAAATTGAAAACCCTATGGAATAGGAGGAATTCGAAAATTGAGCTTTTAGAATAAAGGAGAAAATCTCACAAATTTTATTAAACTGAAAACTGAATCAAAATTGTTCCATACAAGGCCTATATATAGGCAAACTCAAATCCTAATAAGGAAATCAAATCCTAATCTAATAAGGAAATCAAATCCTAATTTCATAAGGAAATCAAATCATAATCTAATAAGGAAATCAAATTCTAATAAACTAAAGAAATAAAATATATCTAAAAGATATAATCCAAAATTACTTAAATAACTAACTACCAAATCTTATCAAGATAAATCAAATCTTCAATAAATATTCTTGAAATATCTTGATAAATCTTGCCAATTAGATCTCCATCATTCCCCTCTTCTTCAAAAGGATTTGTCCTCAAATCCTCGTCTGTACCGTTTTCAATTGACCATCTTACATTGCCCCTGGTTGGCTTGTTTGGCACATCATCATGTTCAAAATCTGGCAATTTCTTCTCTTCATGCATCTTCATTTTCAAACCAATAGTCCTCACAAGAATGGACTGAACTATGTTCCTCTCGACCATCTCCTCAACTGACTTCATTAACTCTGACTCTGTCGTGTTTTGCACTTGACACTGGCTTTGGATACCCATAACTGGACTGTAAATGACAGAGAGTGTAGCCAAAACTTCAGATTCTTCATTGTCTTCAATATGACTCTCCAAGGATGTAGCAACTCTCACACCCACTCCTTTGGTCTCTTGAATTGGCTGCATCGACTCAGATTGGGTTGCCACCACTGCTTCACCAGGAACCTCGAATGGTATCTGAACTGCTATATTGTCTTCCTCAATTTCTTGAACAGAAAGTGGTATCGACTGAGACTTGGTTGCCACCAACACCTTCTCCACCGCCTGCTCCACCTTTGACAGAAACTTATCAAATGGAGAGGAACTATCTGGTCGAGTCTCCCACTTTGCTTGTCTATATCTAATTTTTTTTCTGCCCAAATAATCATCTTCCAATGCATCAAGCCGTTGATGCAACATCTCCATCTCTGACCTCACCATCTTTCTAAAATCATATTTCAAAAACTTCATCATATACCTCATCTGAATTCTAGCATCATCATCTAATTCCTCATATTCGATTTTAGACATTCTGCTCATGGAATGTCACAACAAAGTAATAGCACTTGTAGATCTCGTCAAGACGTTTCCGATAAGTACAATTATGCTGAAATTGGACACCTGTAGCAAAAGTTATGGCAAAAACAATTTCTCTCTATCTCTTTCCTTTTTTTTCTTTTTTTCACGATTTTTTTCTCTTTTTTGTATATTCTCTTTCTTTTTTCTTTTTGAAATAACAAAAATCAACAAGGAAAATATGGATAAGGAAATATTTGAATAAGGAAATTAACAAATTACTTGGTAATCAAGAAGGAAAATATGGAAAAGGAAATATTTGAATAAGGTAATTACCAAATTACTTGGTAATCAAGGAGGAAAAAAAATATGGATATGAAATATGTGATTAGGAAAGATTTGAATAAGGTAATTACCAAATTACTTGGTAATCAAGAAGGGAAAAAGTATGGATAAAGAAAGATGTGATAAGGAAATATTTGAATAAATATGGTATGATATTAATAATTCAAGTCCCCCCCTTTTTTTTGACTTACCCAAAACACAAATGAAAACTAATGACGAGATTCGAAGGACACATACAAGACACGAAATCAAAGGACAATTTTTTTTAATTGATCACACAAAATAAAACAAGACACGAAATTGAACCAAAAGGAAAGGAAAAGAAGGACACGACCTGGATATTGATACCAAAATGATAAGGAAAAGAAAGACACAACCTGGCTCTGGGTACCAAAATGATACGATCCTCGCCGGAAGGGTTAGATCGCAGCCCAGGAACTCGAACGACAGGAAACAAACTCGATGCGGAAGCAAAAACTGAACACTGACGATGGAAGATCCAACACCTTTGGATACGAAAACCCTCAAGTACCGTAGTCCAGAATAAATTCTCCTACGACCCAAGAAGCGAATTGACCCAACAACGAAGGATATAAGTGAAGACAACACCAATGGATATGACTGTCCAATTGATTAGTCGAAATTGAAAACCCTATGGAATAGGAGGAATTCGAAAATTGAGCTTTCAGAATAAAGGAGAAAATCTCACAAATTTTATTAAACTGAAAACTGAATCAAAATTGTTCCATACAAGGCCTATATATAGGCAAACTCAAACCCTAATAAGGAAATCAAATCCTAATCTAATAAGGAAATCAAATCCTAATTTCATAAGGAAATCAAATCATAATCTAATAAGGAAATCAAATTCTAATAAACTAAAGAAATAAAATATATCTAAAAGATATAATCCAAAATTACTTAAATAACTAACTACCAAATCTTATCAAGATAAATCAAATCTTCAATAAATATTCTTGAAATATCTTGATAAATCTTGCCAATTAGATCTCCATCAGGTAATAAGAAGATATTGCTCGATTAAATACTTGGGGAGGGTTAAGTATACCAGTTAAAAAAATCAAATAGAAAAAAATAATGAGATTTTGTCTTTAGAGGGCAAAAATAAATTCATTGATATTCAGAATAACAAAATGAGTTAGATAAAAAAAAAATAGAAAACTTATCCATATATGTTGATGTTAGGAATTAATGTTAGTTCCTCATATGTTAGTTATGGTGTGTTAAACCAACTTAGGAATTAGTCAGTTCATATTGATCTGGTAAGAGTAATTTCACATTTGTAATCATGTATAGGTTAATAGAGTTGTAATAGATTATGAATTACTCTATTTGGAAGACATTATTCGTAAATTTATTCGACCAGTTCAATGAAGAAGCAGACACTCAAAGCGGAATCTACAAAGAATACGTTGCAAAGCTTTCAATCAAAACAAGCTTCACAACTGATATTAAGAAGAGCTACTCAAAGAACTAGTAGCAAAGTCAACTGACAAAAGCACCGTTCTTACAGGAAGTACACATCACTGAAAATGTCCGAACAACTATATACCTCGTAAGGCATGTACAAGGTAGAAGATGAGGCAAACTCCATACCTTTGAAAACCAATAAATCCTGAAGATGAGTATTAGTTAGAAGGTGCTCAAGACATTGCAAAAGCTATT
Source organism: Plectranthus barbatus (assembly GCA_026898455.1). NCBI lineage: Eukaryota > Viridiplantae > Streptophyta > Magnoliopsida > Lamiales > Lamiaceae > Plectranthus > Plectranthus barbatus. The sequence goes on along the minus strand of JAPKLW010003114.1, from coordinate 45,204 downwards.
GTTTCCATGGATTTTATTGCTATTCATAATTTATTTTTGAGTCTTCAGTCAGCTTTGCGTGTCGCAGAACATGTCTTTTATCACTCTTTGCTAAAGTTCTTTTTCGGAGTTCACTTTGTTATAGAGGTGAATCCGAAGACCAGTTTCTGAATTCTTTTCAGAAATCAACAGTTGGTCCCGAAATTAGAGTGCAAATAGGTGCAACAAGAGGTTTGTATATGTAGCGGAAGCAAAGGTAAATACACGTGCACTTGTTCAGATAAACAGAGGTAACTTAGTTAAGTGTGTAAGACGACTGAAGCTTAGGTATACCGGTGCTAGGTCAGTTTCACAGAATATACACTTCAATACTTGGACAAGTATTGAAGATTTCAAAAGTCAGTTTGCGAAACTATATAAGGAAAAAATATAAATAAAGAAGTAAAGAACACACAATATTTATAGTGCTTCTAACTAACGAACTTTTTGAATAAATTGGACAGGGGGTCTTCGTCCAGGTTTAGTGAGGATTCCCTTTGTCCTCATTTGTAACGCCCCATCCACAGGGCCCGAACGAGCTCACCCGAGGTCGGCCACATTACCCACCAATGGTCTGGACTAGCTTCCAGACTGACGGCTGACTCTACAGACCAACACAAGTCCTTCCCAGCGTGCTTTGTCCTCACTCACACACACGCTAAAAAACTTCCCAAGGGGTCACCCATCTTAGTTTTAACCCAGATCAAGCACGCTTTACATTGGAGTTTTCCTAGAATGGGTGCCGGAAAAGATGATGCACCATGTTGGTATGAGTAGCACCTATCAAATCCTTTAAGCTCTCTTTAGCTATACAACCCCATTCCTGTATAGCCTCAGAATCCCTCTTGTTCTGGTGTGGGCCCGGTTCATTCATGTCACCCTCCGCTAAACTAATGGAACTCTTATGGGAGCCGCTCATTGTCCGTGCTTCTCTACACCAACGATCACTCCCTGCTCCGGCAATGGGTCACTACATGCCCACCAGCTTACGCTTGGTTCGTCCCATACCATCTGTAACGCCCCATCCCCAGGGCCCAAACGAGCTCACCCGAGGTCGGCCACGTTACCCACCAATAGCCTGGACCGGCTTCCTGACTGACGGCTGACCCCACAGACCAAGACAAGTCCTTCCCAGCATGTTTTGTCCTCACTCACACGCACCCTGAGAAACTTCCTAGGGGGTCACCCATCTTAGTTCTACCCCAGGTCAAGCACGCTTAACATTGGAGTTTTCCTAGAATGAGTGCCAGAAGATATGATGCACCATGTTGGTATGCGTAGCACCTATCAAATTCTTTAAGCTCTCTTTAGCTATACAGTCTCATTCCTGTATAGCCTCAGAATCCCTCTTATTCTGATATGGGCCTGATTCATTTATGTCACCCTCCGCTCAACTAATGGAAGTCATATGGGAGACGCTCATTGTCTGTGCTTCTCTACACCGGTGATCACTCCCTGCTCTGGCACCGGGTCACTACATGGTTGAAGGAAGAGTCCATTTATTCTTCAATGTTGGTTTTTTCTTTCCCCTTCAGATTCGTTGTGGGGGTGTTTTTCTTATCTTTTTCGACTTGGCTGGCTTTCTTGTTCATCAAGGGTCTTAGGTTGACACTTCCTTCATTTTGAGGAGCCTTTCTAGATCTTTGATCTTTGATCCTCAACAATCGGCCCGTTGCCTCATTTAGGGTTAGTCGAAGACATAAAAACCTGCAGTCAAAATTAAAGCATTTCCTGCAAAATGAAGGAGGTATCTCTGATTAGTTAACTCGTTCACGTTTATCCCCAAATAGTTTTACTATTATTTGCAACTTCATCACATTTTTTCGATTACTTCCCATATGATACCATTTTTATTCGATTGGTCCTCAGTAGGGTATAATTTGTTCATACGAGGAAAAATTATCGTTCACCTCCATGAAAAAGAGAAATTATCGTTCATTCCCTGAAAAGGGAAAGTATTGTTCATCCTCGTAGAAGGAAAATTATTGTTATTCCTGTAGAAGAGAGATTGTCATTCATCTCCTTAAGAAAATTGTTCATCCCTGTTAAGAAATTTTTGTTCATCCCCTAAGAGAAATTGTTGTTCATCCCCGTAGTAGGGAGTTTGATGTTCATCCCAATTGGAAAATTGTTGTTCATCCCCGTACAAGGGAGATTGTTGTTTATCCACGTAGAAGGGAATTTGTTATTCATCCCGTAAAATGGAGATTGTCCTTCATCTCCTTAGGAAAATTATCATTCATCCCTGTAGAAGGGACATTATTATACATCCCCATAGAAGGAAGATTGTTTCTCTTCGCTATAAGAAGATTGTCATTCTTACCAGTAGGGAAGTTTTTGCTCATCCCTGTTAGAAGATTTTTGATCCTCCCTATAGGGAAGTTGTTGCTCGTCCCCGTAGAGAGATTTTTAATCTTTCACGTGGGGAGGTTGTCGCTCCTCCCCGTAGGGAGATTGTCATTCATCCTCATAGAAAGATTGTTGCTTCTCCATGTAGGGAGATTGTCGTCCATATTGTCCTTCAACAGTTGGGGTCCTTATAAACTTTCCTTCTTCTTGTATGTACCTTGAGGGCACAAAGTGTTGAATGAGTCAACAACTAAATAACTTAAATGTTGGTATAATTCACGAATCGTGATTGAAGCATGTAAATAGAGAGAAATTTTATTTGTGGGATAAATCGTTTGAGTTCATTCGCTCATTCGAACAACCCCTAGGCATGGCTTCCTTTGACATTTGCAAAGTTGATTTTCATTCTTCGGACTGTGCTTCTTTAATTTATTGCCCCTTTGGAACTTGAATAACAATCAAACTGAGAAGAAAAGAAAGAAGAGTTGAGGCACCCCTTTGGAACTTGAAGGTCCTTCATCGGTCGTGCGATCACTATCCACTCGTTCGTCGTTCAAATTGCTCTTTCAACATTTGAGGATCTAAATTACAATAGTTTGTAATATATTTGTACGATTATATGTAATTTACAAATGTTGGCGTGTCATCCGGCAAGCCACGTCAACTTTCTATCGCTGAAAATTTGTTCATGTCATAAATTTGGAACAAAATTGATGATTTGTAATATATTTTATAATATGTATAGTTTGTAATATATTTAAGAAAACTAGAATAGTTTATAATATAATTTATGCTTTTTCCTATAAAAAAGGTGAAAGTACTATTCTAAAATATCCGAAAACCAAAATATGTTAGAATTAGAGACAAAAAATAAATTTGTCAAATAAGTATTTAGAAATAATACTACCATATATCAATAATATTTATATATTCGGTATGTTATATAGATGATATACCCTATATTTCTGAATCTCATAAAGTTATAGTACTGCAAGGTTTTGGTACGGTATGATAGACAAACTATGTTTGAAGATTTTTGGTATTTTCTATATTTTTCGACACGATATTGTAATACTTTAATAGACATTATTTTCCATTTATTTTAGTATAATAAAAAATGTTAATTTATTAATTAATAATCTGATTTAGATTATTTGGAATATAAGAATCAAAGTTAACTTGAATGGGTTCTTATAAGCTAATAAATCTGAACAACAGATTTTATTTTGAGGATATCTCACCAACATATCTTGATTAATATTTTGATTTGAATTTATTCTTATTTAATTTAAGGAGTGTTAACCAAAGTGAGATTCGTTTATTTCACGAAAGAAAAAAAAAATATATGTCTTTCGATTTATTAAGCTGATTCCAACTCTTTTCAAATCAAATTAGATTTCTACATATATAAATATTATTGACAACTATGGTTTGCCTCCACAAATATTTTTATTCAACAATTAATAAAATAATTTATTCATCTGATCGCAAACGTTAATAAAATATTTAAATGATATATATGGAGTGTGTGGATCACTAAGCTTATACAATCTGTTGCCGTTGCATTTTCAAGAAATGATACAAATCACGTGACCGAGTTTTTTTTTTAATTTATTTTATTTTATATATTTTATGTGGGCTGAGAGTAGGGGTGTAATCGAACCGAGTCGAGCCGAGTAGTGCCGTGCTCAAGTTTGACTCGTTTAGTATCGAGTCGAGCTTCGAGCTTTTTTGTCGAACATTTTGAAGTTCACGAACTTTATCGAGCTTTAATCGAGCCTAAACGAACTTTCTAAATATGGAATATATTTAAAATATCCATTATTATTTTGAAAGAAAAAGTTATTTATGCTCAAATTCTAAATCTTATCATTATTAGAAAGATTTATCATTATTGTTACCCTTAAATTATGAAAGATATTACTTTTATAAAATTAATTATTTTATATTTCTTACTAATTTTAGCTAACGAGCTTGCTCACGAGCTCACGAGTCGAATACTATGATGCTCAAGTTTGGTTCGTTTAATAAACGAGCTTCTCAAAACAAATTCGAACGAGCTTTTATCGAGTTGAGATCCGAGTAGCTCACGAACAGTTTGACTCATTTACAGCCCTAGCTGAGAGAAACGAGGAAATGATTTTAAACTTATTGTTATTGGAAAGACTTTACATTTTAAGTTTATTATATTTGAATAATTGAATTTTTAAAAATAGATATGAACTAAGTGCGTACCCTTTAAAGTTTAAAAGTAATTAGCTACAATTACTTATAATTTTATATATGAATAAATATTGAACTTTAAGAGTGATCACATATACTGTTGAACTTTAATATATTATATTTTTCTATAATGCAAATTATGCTCGAAAAAAAAGTTTTTTTTTACAAGAGATGGCAATGTATGATACCGATCTTACAAAATTCATATCGATGCACTATTTCATTTCAATAATTGCATTATTTGGATGAATTAATTACATTATTGTCTTTGATTAGATACATTTTTAAATATATTATGGCTTGAATTAATTAAATACATAATTGTCTTTCATTCAATACGTAATTTTTTGAGTTGGTCTCCTGAGAGACGGTCTCACTATTTTTTTATTGTGAGACGGACCTTAATATATAATTTCAATAAGTTAAATACATCATTTCATTTTTAAGAATTACATTATTTGCAACAAAGAAATACATCATTTTCAATAAAGAAATACATTATTTCATTAAACTCATATTACAATAAAAATGGTGAAACATCATTTACAATAAAGAAATACATCATTTCATTAAATTCGTCTCACAATAAAAATGATGAGACCGTCTCATCTGAGACTTTGCCTAATTTTTTATATGAAAATATTACTCCCTCCGTCCCTTTTTAATAGTCTGATTTAAATTGGGCACAATAATTAAGAGATATGAGTGTAGAATGAGTTGAGTGAATTAATATTTTATTATTGAGTGTGAAAAAATTATCATTTTTAGAAATAAGATTATTAAATTGGGACATACGAAAAATAGAAAACAAGACTATTAAAATGAGACGGAGGAAGTATTTAGAATAAAATAATGAATTATATCATTTATAATAAATGAATATATTATTTATGAATTAATAAACAATTAAAATTGAAAATGAGTATAAAAATTACATCATTTTATTTTTATTATTCGATTTATAACTGAAAAAAGATTTATATAATTAACAAAATCATTACGAAATAAAAACTTATTTTTTGCTGAATAAAAACTAGGGGTGAGCAAAACTAAATCGAAAACTGCAAACTAAACTGAATGGTCGGGTTTCGGGCGGTTTGGATTGATTTGAAAATATATGCGGTTTAGGTTTGTGTTGTATTTTAGAAAATCTTTGGGTTATCGGTTCGGTTTGATTTGGGTGCGATTTTAACCGAACCGAACCGAAATTTATATACATATATAAATTATTAAACATTTTTTATTTATTTATATTATTGTATATTTTATATAAAATATAAGGTTTATTTTCTACAAATTATAAGCATAACAAACCAAACCCTATTATGTTACCCTGACCATAATTGCACGTTCACAGCTTCACAGTGCTCCTCTCCTCAGCATTGGATTTTGATTGAATCATGTTTAACATATTTATTTGCTAAACTTATGAATATGTATTAGATTTGTGGATTGTGGATTTTTATTTTTATTACTTTTGTGGATTGTGATTTTTTTATTGCATTGAATTGTGTTAATTTAACAATTTTATGAAAAAATCTAAAAATTTTCGGTTAAAACTAAAACCGAACCGGAACCGATTATTAAGTTTAATTTGGTTACGGTTCGGTTTTAATATTTTCATTCGGACGGTTTGGATTGAGTTTTTAAAAATTTGCGGGTTCGCGGTTTTATGGGTTCGGCGTGATTTTCAACTCGAACCGCCGGTTGCTTACTCCTAATAACAACTAAATAAATTCAATTAAAATATATAAATAAATTTCCCTATAACCAAATTACAAAGTTGGTACGACTTGCTTTTGAAAATCACGTCACTCCCAAGACTCAATTATTTATTTTTCCTTGCGTATTTCAACAAATGATGAATGAATCTTTTCATTAAGTCTCTTTGTAAAATCATCATTTATAATTGTTTTCTTTGATCTGAAATTTCATTATAAAATATAGTGTTGGTAATTCGGGATCTTTTGTCAATTTTCGATATGAAATATTTAATTTTATCAAAATTAAACATTATCAAATTAATCCACGCAACAAGTAGATGATTGTGGTATATTTATTTTCTCAAAAATGAATTCCAGTGAGTGAGAAATGAGCCCACAAAGTGACACGGTTGGTGGAATTATTACATAAAAGAGTTATGTAATAAATGAAGTCTCGCATTGATTAATTACATTAATTAACCTGTGTATTAAACCTTAATGGTTGAGGTGTGTAATAACAAGTTGTGCAGTGTATGTGGCACACGGTGGCGTCCTTGCGCGCAGCCTCTGGCGCTTGCCTCGCCCCACCTCGGCCTCAGCGAGGCCGCTGACCCAGCGCCCGACCCCGGTTTTGGTTCTCGGCAATTGGTTTATGGGCCCTTGGGCTTGGTCCGCTTGTGCCTTATCTTATTGGGCAGCATGTCAGTGCCTCGTAAAAAGCGAAGCCGTTTTACCTTCGGGGACGATCACCGGTTAACGAGCACTAAATTGCAAATTCATCTTGCAGGAAGAGGAACTCTTCGACTCGGCTTTACTTTAATTTCATTCTATTTATTTATTTTCGAACAAACAGTACTTACAGTTTTCTGTGTAAAAATTTGCATTATTAAATATACTTTGTTGCAGTATTTTCATTCTTGTACCACATATCAATTTTCCAACAAATTTATTATAGTGATTGAAAATCCAAAATTATAAGAAATTCAATAAATAATTTTATAAAATAAGAAAGAAAACAACACGGTTCATAATTTGGATCTAAACTAGTTAGTGTTGATAGGATGTACATAGTCGGATTTAGCGAGTTGAAAGATAGAGAAAGAATCAAATCATTATATACGCTGAAATTTTTATGAATTGATAAATTAAATGCCATCATTAATTACTATACAACCAATGATATGTATCTCTTTCAAAAAGATCTATTCAACTTGCTCTTTTGTAGTTGTCTTCTAATTAATTAGGACATTTATGTTAAAGACTGAGAACCTTAATTAGAATAATAGTTCTAAAACAAAGGCCCAAAATCAAATGAACTCGCCATATTAATATGCAGTGTTGGGTGTCGTAAATGGGAGTGAATGCTGGTGTAGAGAAACACAGATATTAGCAGTTCTTGTAAAATACTTCCTCCGTCACGGCTGAATTGTCCCGGGTTGACCGAGCACAATAACCAAGGAGTGTGAGTGTAAAGTAAGTTGAGTGGAATTAATATTTTATTGTTGAGTGTGAAAAAATTGCCTTTTTAAGTAATGAGACAATTGAGGTGGGACGGACGAAAAAGAAAAGTGGGACAATTGAAGTGGGACGGAGGGAGTATTCATTAGTTGAATGGAGAATGATATGAATGTGTTTAAACGTAGTAGAAAGACATGGTAGAGGAAGGAAAAGGATTCTTGGTACTCTCTTTTTTGTATATATAAATCACTTGTACAATGTTCTCTTTTATAGAGATGATAAATACAAAACAAGGAAATAAATCAATCTAATAAATTAAGGATTTGATTTGGATCCAATCTTGTGATTGATTCTTTCCACCATTTTGATTATGTGATTTGATTCTTTCCAACACTCCCCCTCAAGTTAAGTATCGGGATTGCCGATATTTAACTTGACTAAAATATCCGAGAGGCTCTTAGAATCCACTGCTTTGGTCAGAATGTCAGCCAACTGATTTTTTGAGGAGACATACGGAAGAGCAATTGTACCATCCTCAATTTTCTCCTTTATAAAGTGCCGATCAACCTCCAC
>JAPKLW010003114.1:0-21880 GCA_026898455.1 Plectranthus barbatus | reverse complement strand
CCAGTGGAATCCGACAGCCAGCACCAGCTGTCCAGAGATTCCACGCCCAACCTTACAAGTATGCCAGTTGCCAGCATGCTTACAAGGGATCCAAATCTCAGCGGAATACTGAGAGAAGGATATTTCCCGATAGGAGGAACACCTATCGGAGGCCTGAGCCCAATCAAAACCTTTTCTCAAGGGCTGGGAAGGCTAATCATCGTGGTCCACAATTCCAGAGACCACCAAGGCAACACAAGCGGTCGGAAAGAAATTTCCGACACCCTCGGAGGAAGAATACTTCCAGAGGAACCGCACACACAGCCACACCTTCCAAAAACAAATCCATGCATTATTTTAAAAGGAAGGGAAAGGCCACAAGTGATGTCAGCAAGGGTAACACCGAGCTGAGGATTACTCAAGTCTGGATTCCAAAAGGAATGATCCAGAGATCTAACCCTGCAGGACCCGCTGATGATCGGGGACCTAAATAATTTCATTTTCTTGCAGGAACAGGATCATGCAACACAGCTTCAGAGATCGAGCGAGTGGATCATAGATAGTGGTTGCTCGGCTCATATGACTGGTGAGGAGTTCCTATTTTCTGAGCTCACCAAGGTCAGAGGACCTCCAGTTATTTTTGGTGATAACTCCAAGGGCAGAGTTATTAGCAAGGGCTGCATCGAGAAGGATGATGTCAGAATTGTGAATGTATCCCTTGTCACCAATCTGAAGCACAACCTCCTGAGCATCAGTCAGCTGTGCGACAATGGTTATACCATTGTGTTTGACAAATCAGGGTGCCAGATCAAGAATGAAGAGTCTGGCGAGACCAAGCTGAAAGGTGTCAGGAAAGGAGGTCTCTATGTTGTTGACTGGCAAAGCGGGAAGACTGATACATGCTTTGTAGCCACCAGTTCCATGGAAACTAACTGGCTGTGGCACAAAAGGTTAAGTCATCTAAATTTCAAAACTATTAATTATCTAACCAAGCATGATCTTGTAGATGGTCTTCCCAAGGGCGGGTTCAAGAAGGAAGGAATTTGCAAAGCTTGCCAGCAAGGCAAACAAACTAGGAAGTCCTTCAAGAACCAGTCGCCAGTCTGCCCCAGTACCAGTCAGGTACTCGAGTTGTTACACATGGACCTGTTTGGACCAGTAACACCGCAAACCATTGGAGGAAGACGATACTCGCTGGTGGTAGTCGATGACTACTCGCGCTATACCTGGGTAAAGCTTCTCAGAACCAAGGATGAGGTGAAGATCATTCTTCCAGAATTGATCATCCAAGCTCAGAAACAGAGAGAAGCTGTGGTAAAGCGAATTCGATCGGACAATGGGACTGAATTCTGCAACAGTCTGCTGATGGATTTTTGCGCGGAGGCTGGGATCAAGCATGAGAGATCTACTCCAAGGCAACCGCAGCAGAATGGACTGGCAGAACGTAGGAACAGGACGCTGAAAGAAGCGGTCCGGTCCATGCTGGCTGAGTCCGGCTTGGGACAGAGTTTCTGGGGAGAAGCGTTGGTGACTGCCTGCTATACTCAGAATAGAAGCGGGATCAACGACAGACTCCAGAAAACTCCCTACGAAGTGTATTTTGGTCGTAAGCCTTCTATAGCTCATCTTCGTGCATTCGGTTCACCATGTTATATCCATAATAATGGGAAGTCGAAGTTAAATGCTTTCTCGCCTAAGGCTGATGAGGGTGTGTTTGTCGGATATGGACATCCCTCTCACAAGGGCTATAGAGTATTTAACAAGACTACCCAGCTTGTGGAAATAACATGCAATGTTGTTTTTGATGAAGCTACTTTAGTGCGCAGGACCTTACGCCAACTGGCTGAAGATGTTCCTGAGGTCGAGGATGTCAGCGACCAGTTGGGCAGGAATTCTTCCGATGCTCAACCAACTGGTTTGACTAGACCTATGACTGGATCATCTTCACAACCAGTTCCCTCAGGTGCCCATCAGCAACCTGAGAGGGTCGGTGATGCAAATGACCTTGCTGAGACCTTACACTCAATCTCCCTGAGTGGAACTAGCAAAAATCAAGGGGGAATTCCGACTGGAATCTTTGAGCCAGAAGACAACGATGAACCAGCTGGAATGGAGGTACCAGCTGATACTGACAACGTTGGTGAAGGTTCAGGAAGCCAGTCAGACAGAGAAGCTGATGAAGAAGTTCCAACTGGTGATCAACAACCAGTTGTAGTTCCAGTTCCGACTGGTGATGTTCAACCGCCAGTTATTCTTCCAGCTCCGACTGGTGGAAATGTGGAAGCACCAGTCGTCAGGACAGAAGAACCTGTTTCACAGCCGGCACCAGCAGTCGCTGGTCCTCCCAAATGGCTGAGGGATCACCCAACCGATGCTATTCTCGGTGATCCGGAAGGTTCAGTTAAGACTCGACAAGGCAGTGCGCTCCTGAGTTGTTTTATCTCTCAAATGGAACCTACTTCCATAGGAGTTGCGCTAGAATCTGCTGATTGGATCAATGCCATGCAAGAGGAACTTGCTGAATTCACTCGCAATAATGTTTGGGACCTGGTGGAGAGACCATCACATCAGTCAGTGATTGGCACCAAGTGGGTTTTCAAGAATAAGCTAGATGAGAATGGCACCGTGGTCAGAAACAAAGCTCGTTTAGTCGCCAAAGGTTACAGGCAGTGTGAAGGCATCGACTTTGATGAGACCTTTGCACCAGTTGCAAGAATGGAGGCGATACGGCTGTTCCTTGCTTATGCAGCGTATCACGGCTTCACGGTGTTCCAGATGGACGTGAAGAGTGCCTTCCTGAATGGCGAGCTAAAAGAGGAGGTATATGTCGAGCAACCTCCAGGCTTTGAAATTGGCACCAAGGTGTACAAGCTGAGAAAGGCCCTGTATGGATTGAAACAGGCGCCCAGGGCTTGGTACGAAACGCTGTCACAATTCCTCACCAGCAATGGATTTCGGAAAGGGAAGATTGATAGGACTCTCTTTCTTCTCAAGGATGGTGGTGACATGCTAATGGTGCAGATCTATGTAGATGACATCATATTCGGATCAAGGAATATAACTCTCTAAGAGAAGTTTTCTCAACTGATGCAGACATCATTTCAGATGAGTATGATGGGCAAGTTAACATACTTTCTCGGACTCCAGGTCCAGCAGTCAGCTGATGGAATTTTTATCAGCCAGCGGAAGTATACGAAGGAGTTAATTCAGAAGTATTGCCCAGAGAAAACTAAGTCCCTCAGAATACCTATGAGCACCAGTTGTCAAATATTTCTTGATGAGCAAGGTGAATCAGTTGATCCTACCATTTACCGAGGAATCATTGGATCACTTCTCTATCTCACAGCCAGCAGACCCGACATCTCGTACTCAGTCGGAGTGTGTGCCAGATTTCAAGCCAATCCGAAAAGGTCACACATGGAAGCTGCCAAAAGGATAGTGAAATATCTGAAGGGGACTGAATCTCTTGGAATATGGTATCCCAGAAATGATGAGCTTACACTCATTGGATATTTAGATTCAGACTTTGCTGGATGCCGTATTGACCGAAAGAGTATCAGTGGTACGTGTCAGTTTCTAGGACACAAGCTAATCAGCTGGTTTAGCAAGAAGCAGCACTCAGTTGCTACTTCTACCACTGAGGCTGAGTATGTTGCCGCTGCCAGTTGCTGTGCTCAAGTTATCTGGATCAAGCAACAACTGGAGGATTATGAAGTGGACACTGGCTGTGTTCCCATCTATTGCGACAACAACAGCGCTATGTGCATCACGAAGAATCCGGTTCACCATTCCAGAACCAAGCACATAGACATTCGACATCACTTCATACGTGATCATGTCGAGAAGAAGGATGTCAGCGTGGACTACATCAGACGTGAAGATCAACTGGCTGACATCTTCACTAAACCCCTTCCAGAAGCAAGATTCAAGGAGTTGTGCATCAAACTCGGTCTTTTGGAGTTTGATGCGAGCCCAAATGATGAGGAAGAATGAGTCCCAGCTCTCATTCTGTTCTTGATCTTCTGAAGGATGCTGATTACGACTAAGTCCAAGCTCTTAGTTGTTTTTATTTAAGTGGTATCTCAAGATCACTGATGGCTCCTACTGGCGGAAATTAACAAGTGGTACCTACTGGCGGAACTTTAAATGAGTCCCAGCTCTCATCTCAATTTGCCAGCACAAACCATCAGTTGAAGCGAAATTGGGTCCCAGCTCCCAATTTCAAGCGATGATGAAGAGTGGATTTCTTGAAGAGAAGATTATGCGGATTAAATTGAGTCTCAGCTCTCAATTTTCTATCTTTCAAGTTGTCAGCAGACAACTGGCGAATTTCCTACGACTGATGAAATTGAGTCCCAGCTCTCGAGTGCCAGTCGTAAGTATCAGTTGCCAACTGATAAAGAGGCCAACCAGTTAGGGGGAAGTGTTCAACTGGCATATGCTACTGATGACCAGTTATGCCAGCTGTCGCAGAAAAGGCGGGATTGTTCAAATCCGACTAGCGTGTACATCTCTCAGAATTTAATGCGGCATTTAATGCCACATTTAATGTGCACAGTGTCTGCGCAGTCCGACGCTTGGTTGACACCAATAGCTGCGTGCCACGTCAGCTCGACGGCGTTGCCCACGTCAGCACGACCGCGCACGTCGCACAGGGAACCGGGCCTGCTGATGACCGTCGATCCTCGCTTGCTGAGCGTTGATTCTGGACGTCTGATCCTGCATGGCCCCGAGTATAAATACCCGATCACTTCCTTTGGGTTAACCTTTATGTTTCCCTACTTTCAGAACCCTACTTTCAAAAATTCTCTCATCTTCCCTTGAGATTTTCTGAAACTTGAATCTTTCTGAAGTCATGGCATCATCTTCTCGACCTACAGCTGATAACCCTCCATCTACATCATCCTCGTCTGGTTCACCAGACTTACCAGTTGCTGAAGCTCATATGCCTACATATACTGGCATAGTGAAGATCGAAGATATCGATTACACATATCCGTTCGCCCGACTGGTTCAGTTGAACAGGCCGGCGACCAGGCGACAGCTCTCAAACGCGCAGATTAGGGCTGCTCAGGTCCAGAAAGAGAAAATTTTGAATGAGAAACTGGCCAAGAAAAATTTCGGGGAGGAGCTGATGGAGATGATTGACCGAGAAGAGCTCCGACAGTACCTGACGGCGACACCCCAAACTTTTCATCCACACATGGTAGCCGAGTTCTACGCTCGGGCCGTGATTGCTGACGACAGGAAGTCTTTCACAACTTCAGTTTTCGGGCACCTGATCACCGTCACCGCGGAATACCTCGCCAATCTCTTCGGGCTGAGGAATGAAGGAGAGGAAGTGGCCACGTATCATCAGGATGATACGGAGGAATTCCGGAGGAGGTGGGCGCAGTGGAAGAAGCCAGAGGTCACCGTCTTCCGGACTGGCATGAGGAAGTCAGAAATGGAGGAATACTGGCAAATGGTGTGCGATATTGTGGTTCGCATGCTAAAATGCGAGGTCGGCTCGTACGCCGAGTTAAGCCTGCGCAAGTTCTCGGTGATGTGTGCCCTGGTGGATGGAGTTCAGGGCAACTGGGCCGAATTTTTCTTTGGCAGGTTGCTAGAGAATGTAGACAGGAACATCTCTGTTCCGACTGAAGGCCGGTTTGCTCACGCCGTATCCTTCGGGCTGAGGATCAGCCACATCCTGGAGATGGAGTTGGGTGATGGCGTGGATCAGGGGGAACAGCTGGTTGGTTCCGACTTCATACCAGCCACGAAGGTGAAGCTGCCTCACCCAGATTACAAGAAGCCACGAAGGCTGAAAGGGAAGTCAGCAGTGGACCCTGCTGAGGTCGTTTCTGAGGAGGACTCAGAAGACCTGGGGGAGCAAGTGCCAGCTGTGGCTCTCCCACTGACTGATGAGGCCAGGGCTCAGTTGAAGAGGAAGCTGGAGACGGAGTCTCTCTTCGAAACCATGGAAGGCGCGGTGGCTGAGGCGACTGGTATCCACCCACGGGATGTACAACTGGTACCAGTCACCAAGAAGCCATCCCACAAGAAGTCTAAGACTTCCCAGCACCAGCAGCCACCGTCAGTTGTTGCATATGACCCTGAGTCTGGGAAGATCTCCATCCCAGTCAAGAAGTCCATTCTGGGACTGACTGAGGAAGAGACGCTGGAGAGGATGACCCGTAAGCGAAAAAGGGTTCAGACCAGAGCTCAGAAACTGGTCGAGCAAGCGAAGAAGGAGCAACAAGCTTCTCTTGTAAGGAAGAAGCAGGCCCAGGCAAGGTTGAAGGCCTTGGCCGACCAGCGTAAACGAGAGGCTGAGCTGGCAGCCCGCGATGAAGCCTATGCAAAGGTGCAGGCTGAGCATGAGGCCAGACGTCAGGCAGAACTGGCGGAGCAGGTGCGCCAGGTGGCCAAGGGCAAGTGGGATGTGCCCGAAACAACTACAAGTGCAAGGCCACCAGCACCAGCTCCAGGCGAGATCTTATCCGATGAATCCTTTACCCGCCTGATGGTCTTGGGCGCTGAAGAGGATGTACTATCCCTTGTGGATAAGTACCAAGAGGAGGAGGTCGCTGATGTCCCTCCACCCGCGCAAGGGGGTGCCAGTGGAGGAGAAGAAGAGCGGGCGACCACCCCGGTAAAACTGGCGAGCTTCTCGGATGTCAGTTCTGAATCCGAGGATGCAGAGGAGCCAAGGGCTGAAGAGCCAGAGCAGGAGCCAGCTGAGGAGGTGGTACATTACTCCATGGTGCAGAGGATGGAGCCAAGGGATCTGTTCCCAGACATTGATGATAAGGCTTGTCGCCCTGCCAGTCTCCCCCGATCTACAGATGCCTCGACATCAACTTCCGGGCGACCAGCAGCATCCTCTTCATCACCAGCTAGGCGCGCACGAACTGACAGGCGACCCTACATGCTCTGCATCCAAGAGCATCAACTGGTTGATGAGGACACCTTCCAGTTGCGAGTGACAGGGGTGCACCGGTGGGAGCACCGCGGGGAGATGGCATTCAATAATTCCAGGGTGCCTGAATTCTCTATCTACAACATTATCCCGACCAGCGGCCTCCCCCACCAGTCGGTATATGCCTCAAGGATCTTTGACTGGTGCCTGCCCCTGCAGCCAGTGGAATACTACAATTCCACTCTCTATGAGTATGCGGAGAACATCACGGCGGAGGTGGAGAATGCCGTCAATGACGAGATGATATCCAGCTACCGTAGACTCTGGAGGGTGGATCCGGAACTATGTCTGGAGTTCCGGAGGTGGCGAATTTTTGATCGATGCCAGCGCCTGCTGACAGTGGAGAAGCGGGCGGTCCTTTATGCCAGGCTGGGTCTTGGCTACTGGAGAGCGGAGGAGGAGTGGGCTAATGCTTTCATGGGCACTGATCCTGAATGCCCCCAGCAGTTGTCTACAAGGAGGATCAAGCGCCGCTTGCTGAAAATTGCTGAGTATAGGCAGCTGACTGGAAGCTCCGGCCTCCCGCCACGGAAAAAGGTCAAGTTACCCTTCCTCCAGTTCCGAGTCACCAGTCGGGGGTACCAGCTGACGTACGCGCTCCGACGCCTCAAAGTGCTGGTTACCCTCCCGAGGATCCCTCCCTACCATGCTATCCTGTTCGACATGGCTGCCAGCGCTCTGCTGGTAGACCACATTGTAGAGGAGGATCCCTCTCGTGGTTTGTGGCTGACCCTTGCCGTCCCTCCTGTTCCTATTGTCTCGGGCGATCTCGTCCCTGATTCTATGGACTGGCAAGTGGTGGATTTCACAGCCCCACCCATTTCTGAACAAGTCCAGCCAGCTCCAGCCGCAGTGCAAGTGGTGGAATCAGCTGAGGAGCCAGCTGAAGAAGTACAAGTAGAGGAGTCAGCAGCAGCTGATGTACCAGCAGAGGCACCAGCAGCAGCTGCAGTGCCAGCGGAGGAGCCAGCCCCGATGGAGATATCAGCTGCATCTGAACCAGCAGCGGCTCCTTCCGCAACTGATGTACCTTCCTCTTCCCTTGAAGTATCAGCACAGCCAATCTCCGAGATCCATCCCCCTGCGCAGCTTCTTGCAATCATTGATGCCAGGATGGACCAGCGCTTCGCCAGCTTCCGAACCGAGATGACTCAACAGATGGAGTCAGTCACCGCTAGAGTGTCCTCCTTTTTGGCGCGGATCCAAGAGGGGGAAAGTGCGCGAGCACGTGCTGAGGCTGAGAGAGCTCGTCTAGCTGAAGAGGAGAGGAGGATTGCTGCTGAGGAAAGGGAGAAGAGCAGACAAGATATGGCAGCGCTCACTGAGATCCTGAGGTCGCTCACAAGCAGAACTCAATCACCAGGATCATCTTCTCAGCCATAGTCTAGCTTCTTCATTTTGTTGTAAGTATTTGTATCTCTAGACTAGTCAGTTCTCCTTCCTGTACATGTAATGCTACATCATTAAATGGATTGATTACTGACAAGTTGATGACAATTCCTCATTGTCCAACAAATTGTCTAAGTATTTACTTACCAGCTGAACTTACACTTCCAGTGTAATCAGCACCAGCACTCGTATCACACACTTTAAATCTTTTTGCTCTGATCTCAATTTTCATATTTTAAACGAGCAATATCTCTCCTGGTTTGAGGGAGAAGATTTTTAGTTAGAGCTGACGTGAGGAAGTGGTTTCATGGGTTTAGATTTGATAGGTTTATTTTGTAAAACCCTGAAATACTTTGTAACTTTCCTCATCAGCTGAGTGCTCGCTGGTTAGGCTTTGATCGCACCAAAAAGGGGGAAATTGTTGGGAAATTTGGCTAAGTTTCCTCTCCCCAGTAGCTACTTGTTTAGATTCTAGTTTGGTGTTTTGGTGGATCAAATCATAAGTCCTACCAGCGTCGTTTGTCTCTAGAATAGCTCTAGTTCTCAAATGTAAAGTCCTGTTTAGGTCTTTTGAGTTGTAAGTCGCAGCTGATCAAGACTCATGCTGGCACTGTTCACCAGCATGAGAAGTGCTTACCACTGGCTACTGTTCACCAGTTGGGAAAGTCTCATCCGAAGGCGACTGACAAAGACTCATGCTGACACTGTTCACCAGCATGAGAAGAGCTAATGACTGGCTACTGTTCACCAGTTGGGAAGGATTTCACCAGCAGGCGGCTGACAAATCCTACCAGCAGAATAGGTGTTCTCACTGACACTGTTCACCAGCGGTGAAGTCACCAGTCATGGGAGATTCCAAGAAACGATTAACCACATTTTCCGCTGCCAAGTTATACCCTGATAATCCGGGACCAACAAGTCACCAGCAGAGACTGCCAGCACAAGATCACCAGAATGATCTACCAGTCGGATGTTACCAGCAGAATTCCAGATTCTCTCTCCCAGAGTCTTAGAGACAAAAAGAAGATTCGTCGAGGAATTAACTGACAGAGTATGACTTTAAGGAGGATACCTTAAAGTCTATCAGTTCAAGACACCAGTTCCGATTCCTCGTACTGACGAATAGTGCCGTTCTGACATAAAGAGATCAATGTCAGATAAAGTGGACAAAAGCATGGCGCTTTCCGGAAATTCCTACCTGCCGCCGTCAGAAGGACATGCGAGGACAGAGACCTTTTCCGGATGTGTCCAAATGGCTAGAAAATTTGAATGGGATCCCGCGTCTATAAATACCTGGGATCCATCAACATTCAATACTCTTCACCAACCGAAAGTCTGCAATTTATTACGCTCAAGCAAGTAGAAGCAAAACATTTTCGAGGCCTTTCTCAAGGCTATCCGTGTGTTGATTTATCAAACACGAGACTTCAAGCTTCCAGCTTGTAAGTTACTGATCTCTTTGGTGTTCTTTCTCTTCCGAGGAAGTTCACAGCAGCTCTTGTGCCAGCCAGCACTTGAGTTATTACGGGCTTTTGCCGTATTGAGAAGATACGTTCTTGGGAGAACTAAACACCCAGTGAAGCTGTGGAGGTTGAAGTGACGTGCTCGCACTCCACCAGCTGATCAGAGTTGAAGAAGGACAAGGCCGGGAGCGGTTGATCTAGTGAACTGGTGGACGAGGCATTCACCAGCTAGAGATAGATCGTAGGACGCTTGTACCCGATTACTCTTAGTGAAATTTCCAGTGCTACGACTGGAGAGTGGACGTAGATCAGTTGATCGAACCACTATAAATCCTTTGTCTTTTATCAGCTTTCTGCATTTCATACTGATTTAAAACCCAGCACCCAAGTGCTGGTGTATATCTGAAAACTGATATAACTGTGCAAACAAGGTTAAAAATATTCTAAGTTTTGAGCTACCAGCTGACGAGCCAGTTGCCAGTCAGCTGAGTACGCAGAGTGCAAGTTGACTTACCAGCTGACAAGGTCCCAGTCAGCTGAGTAACCAGCAGAGTGCAAGAAACGATTAACCACATTTTTCGCTGCCAAGTTATACCCTGATAATCCGGGACCAACACCGGTGATGGAGCAGTCCACCTCTGCTTCTTCTTCTCCTGCTATTCCTACTATTGTTGAGGTCGATTTGGTGAGTTGGAGCTACCCGATCTACATAGGCTCCGGACTTCTAAATCAACCTGAGTTGCTCCAGAGGTATATGAAAATGGGGCTGCCACTTCCCTCTTCGTCGGCCTGCTATTCCCATTCAAATTCAGGCACCTCCGCGCCAGCTTCGCAATGCCCCTGATCTCTTCTGCTTCCCCTTCTTTCTCAACCTTCGGATCGAGAATCTTCAACAACCGATTCTCTTCCATGTATTGCAAGAAATAAGCAGTTAACCTCCTTCCCAAATGATGTATTCATTTACTGTAAATGATGTATTCAGTAATTAAGTTTTTTTTTCAGCAATTAAGTTTTTTTTTTTGTTCTCAAATGATGTATTTCTTTACGGTAAATGATGTATTCCTTTACTGTAAATGATATATTCAGCAATTAAGTTTTTTTGTTCTCAAATGATGTATTCTTTTACTGTAAATGATGTATTCCTTTAGTGTAAATGATGTATTCAACAATTAAGTTTTTTTTTCAGCAATTAAATTTTTCCTCCACCACCTACGGCTTCTTGACCACCCTCAACCACCACCCTCCTCCCTCGTCGCCCCCAGAAGCTCCTCCACCATCACTGTTCGCCAGCATCCTCTCGAGGCTATCAACTCGTGTGACCTCATGTCTAACCTCGATTCCGACCACGTCCCCAACTTCCATTAATACTCGGAAATCTCAAACACCAACCCAAAGATTGGTACTTTTTGAGAGATTTGAAGAGCTCTGCCGGCCGAGGGGGAGCAGAGGGTTGTGCTGTAGACAAGGAGCTTGAGAGGCGTTACTGCGAGGGGAAGTTGGGAGGTGCTTGCAGGTGATGTAGTCATTGGGCTGGGAGTGGTGAATTTGTAAAAGTAAACTCATAATTAATTTATTTTGTAATGGGTATGGATTTTGATCCGTCTCACAATATATAAATAGTGAGACAGTCTCACAGGAGACAACTCCTCTTTTTAATTACATTTGTTAACATGATCTAAGAAATCGTGTCAAACATCTTCTACAGTTTATTAATAATAATACACTTAGTATTCGAACTCTAGTGCAAGAAATATTGTCGTGTTGTATTTGTTTTCACATGATTCTCGTTTCACTCAGATTCGCAAGTTTTTATTTTTAACCAAAAAAATCTCTTCTGATTTGATATACATTTAATTAATTTAATAAATAAATATTAATATTTGGGGAGTAATGGTATTTTGTCACTCTATAGTGTGTTTGTTTGAGCTAAAAAATATTATATATCATAATTGGGTTGATGAACCTTATAGTTGAACTTATAAAATTAATTAAAATTATAATAAATTAAAACTAAAATATACTTTTAAAAAAATAATTAACAAAATATAAATTTATTCAAAAACATGAAAATGTATATTGTAGCTCACGGACAGGAAAGCTCACCATAGAGTTGGCAACATATAATTTCTCACTATTTGAGTAAGCAAAATATTACATAGTTATTTAATTATATGATTTTTTTTAAAAATAGATTGAATGAAGAATAAATGATCGATTTCGAAACTTTTTCAATACTATATTTACACCCGCGCGTTGCGCGAACATAATTTTGATATTCCTAATATATTAGGGTATTAATTTAGTTTGGAATCTGCAAGTTAAACCAAATAATCTAACCAAAAAATCAAGTTCAAGACAAAAAATTTAATCGAAATGAATTGGGTGAAAAGATTACGGGCTAAGAGTAGATTGGTCTTTTGGAATTGATTTGACAATAATTAGCATTAAATTAATAATAAAGTGACTTAAGGGTGAAATGGTCTTTTTATGTTTTTTTTTTCCGTATAAAATCCAAAACTCTTTTAATATATTATAAAAATTTTCACCCACTGCGCAATTATAATTAGGATATTCCTATTATATTAGGATATTAATTTAGTCCGAGATTCACATGTTAATTGGAATAATCTGAGCTAATCATCAAGTTCGGGACAAAATGTATTTAACCGAAAAGAATCGGTCAAAAGGTCACGGGCTAAATGCATTAGCCCGCCACACCAGCCTATTTTTAAAAGAAGTAATATTTTTTGTGTAATATAAATAAATTATTATTTTAAAAGAATAAATTTTAACTATTTTATAATATGAAATTTATTTTTAAATTGGATAAAAATATTTAAATTAGTTTTTTACACAAATGATATATGTAACTATTGAAATTCCAATATAGAGCATCCTTATCAAATATAATTAACATATTAATTTAATTAGAAATGAAAGTAACAATAAAAAATAAAATAAAATAAAATTTAATGATGGTTATGTAGATTGTCTAATTATCATTTGATGCATGAAAATTGGAAAATAGAAAATAGTTTAAAGGGCAAAATGATCTTTTAGCTTTTATTTGATAATGCTTTAAATGAATAATAATAATAATAATAATAATAATAATAATAATAATAATAATGGTAAAATGGTCTTCTAGAACTCTTTTTAGTACATAGATATAGATATTGTATTGCTATAATTTTTTTTGTTAATATGTTACTATTTTAATATTAGATTAGATAATAAAAAAAATATAGGTTTTAAACTATAGTATTTCATGAAAGTGATAAATTTGATAAATAATTTAAATTTTACATTATGATTAATATTTCTCAATTATTAGACTTGTCATATAATTAAGTGATTTAATGATGTATTTATAAAGATAAAATACTCCCTCCGTCCTATTTTAATAGTCTCATTTCCCATTTTCGTGCGTCCCACTTTAATAGTCCCATTTCTAAAAATGGTACTCCCTCTGTCCCATTGAAGTAGTCTCATTTTCCATTTTTGTTTGTCCCATAAATTAGTCTCATTTTCCTAAAATGGCAAACTTTTTCACACTCACCAATAAAATATTAATTTCACTACACTCACAACCCTTAATCTCCGTGCCGAAAAGAAATGGGACTACTCTAACGGAACGGAGGGAGTAATTTTTTCTCACTCAACAATAAAATATTAATTTCACTCAATTCATTCTACACTCACATGCCTTGGTTATTGTGCCAAAAGCAAATGGGACTATTAATCTGGGATGGAGGGAGTATAAATAGATTTTTTAGTTATAAAAAGAAAGAAATAATAATGATGTGATGTTTGGGGGGAAAATTGCATTTCTGTAAAATTTTATAAACATCTTGCTTTTATATATGTATAATAGATTTATAACTGTATTATACGTACGAACTTTATTTATTAAGATATTTTGAGGAAACATCATGAAACACCTGATCAAAAACAACAACAGTCAACTTTTAAATAAGTAGTAAAATTTAACCTGATGAATGTAATATTTTAGGTGTTAAATAATTAACTAGTATTCTACTTAATTAGCTCAATTCAAAGCAATTTAATTTTCAACAAAAACAAAAATTGCAATATATTAGCATCTATATATAAAGCCTAAAAGGAGTAGATATGAAGAGTGAAGCCATCTGTAGAAAACAGACAACAAAATGGAAACCATGACTCTTCTCCTCCCTCTTTTCTTCATCGCTCTGACATATTTCCTCTCCTGGAGGCGCCGGAGAAACCTTCCTCCGGGGCCTTTTCCTCTTCCAATCATCGGAAACTTGCTGCAAATCGGCTCCAAACCCCACCAGTCATTCGCCCAACTCTCAAAGAAATATGGGCCTCTCATGTCCGTCCAACTCGGGAGTGTATACACCGTGATAGCCTCCTCCCCGGAAATGGCGAAAGAGATACTGCAAAAACACGGCCAAGTGTTTTCCGGGAGAACCATCGCACAGGCGGCGCAAGCGTGCGGCCACGACCAGATCTCCATCGGGTTTCTGCCGGTGGCAACCACGTGGCGTGATATGCGTAAAATATGCAAAGAACAGATGTTCTCGCATCACAGCCTGGAATCCAGCAAGGAGCTGAGGCACGAGAAGCTGCAGAAGCTGCTGGACTACGCCCAGAAATGCTGCGAAGCCGGCCGTGCCGTTGATATTCGTGAGGCCGCCTTCATTACAACGCTCAACCTCATGTCTGCCACGTTGTTCTCGACTCAAGCTACTGAGTTCGACTCCGAAGCTACAAAAGAGTTTAAGGAGGTCATCGAGGGGGTGGCCGTCATTGTGGGTGAGCCTAATTTCGCTGACTACTTCCCCATCTTGAAGCCTTTCGATCTTCAGGGGATCAAGCGTAGAGCTAATAGCTACTTTGGAAGACTGCTCAAGTTAATGGAGAGATATCTGAATGAGAGGCTGGAATCAAGAAGGTTGAACCCAGATGCCCCCAAGAAGAATGACTTTTTGGAAACCCTGGTGGATATCATCCAGGCTGATGAATACAAGCTCACGACCGACCACGTCACGCACCTCATGCTTGTAAGAATATATATTATATGTATCACTTTTAATTTCAATGCAAGGCAAACACCAATATTAATTACTATGATCAGGACTTATTTGTTGGAGGATCGGAAACAAGCGCGACCTCACTGGAATGGATAATGTCGGAGTTAGTGAGCAATCCGAGTAAATTGGCGAAGGTGAAAGCGGAGCTCAAGAGCGTTGTAGGAGAAAAGAAAGTGGTGAGCGAATCAGAAATGGCGAGGCTGCCATACTTGCAAGCAGTGATCAAAGAAGTGCTCCGACTTCACCCTCCCGGCCCTCTTCTGCTTCCTCGCAAGGCAGGGAGTGATCAAGTTGTGAATGGATACCTGATCCCAAAGGGAACTCAATTACTCTTCAATGTATGGGCAATGGGCAGAGACCCCAGTATCTGGAAGAATCCTGAATCTTTCGAGCCCGAGCGCTTCCTCAATCAAAACATAGACTACAAAGGCCAAGATTTCGAGCTCATTCCATTCGGGTCCGGGAGAAGAATTTGCCCCGGTATGCCGCTGGCGGATCGGATTATGCACATGACGACGGCCACTCTGGTTCACAACTTCGATTGGAAACTGGAAGACGGAGCAGGTGATGCGGATCACAAGGGAGACGACCCCTTCGGCTTGGCCATCCGCCGTGCAACTCCTCTCAGGATCATTCCACTTAAGCCATGATTTTATATTAATCAATAAATAAATATTTATCAAATAATTCCGCTAATCATACATACGTCCAGATGGTTTTTGTGAACGATAATATCTCCAAAGATATGGAGAATTAGATTCAAATATATTTGTTTGTTATGTATCTTCCTCAATTCATGCATTCCCTTGTACTCTATATATACTTGTTTGTACACGTAAATAAATGAGAAATTCCATTCACTCTATTATAACATGGTATCAGCCTAACCCTAGACTGAAACCCTAATTCTGCTTTTCTCCAAACTCGCGCCGTGCTTCCTTCCATGGCCGAACTCGACCTTCCTTCCCTTCCTCTATCCACGATGCTTCATATGATCAACATCAAATTGACGTCCGTCAATTTTCTTCTTTGGCACGCTCAAATCGAGCCGCTTCTTATCAGCCAAAAATCCATGCCTCTTCTCGACGGGTCTTCACCTCCACCGCCGGCGGAACTCATCTCCCCTGCTGGCCTCACTTCGGCAAATCCAGAGTATGCCGCATGGTCTTCTCGCGATCAACTCCTCAAACTTTTTCTGGTGTCGACTCTGACTGAAGAGTCTATGGCTATTGTTATCGGCTGTAAGACATCCAGGGACGTCTGGCAGGCTCTCACTCGTGCGTACAGTCATGGCTCCAAGGCACGTGAGATTAGCCTCAAGGATGACTTGTTGTCTCTCAAGCGCGGTTCCCTCTCCGTTTCTGAATACGGTGGTAAGTTTAAATCTCTGTGTGATCAACTTTCAGCCATCGGACGTCATCTGGATGAGTCCGACAAGTCGCATTGGTTCCTCCGCGGACTT
This sequence comes from Plectranthus barbatus, assembly GCA_026898455.1. Classification (NCBI taxonomy): domain Eukaryota; kingdom Viridiplantae; phylum Streptophyta; class Magnoliopsida; order Lamiales; family Lamiaceae; genus Plectranthus; species Plectranthus barbatus. The sequence continues at coordinate 5,548 of JAPKLW010003114.1, read as the reverse complement.
GGGCCGTCGTTCACTGCTTTTACTACCGCGCAACTCACTCACGAGCCTCTGCCGGATTTCCCGACTTTACTCTCCCGCGCTCAGAGTCATGAGTTATTCCAGCGAACCATGGATGATTCCTCCTCTCCGCCTCCCGTGGCGTTTGCTACAACCACACATGGCCGAGGTTCAAACTCCAACAACGGCCGCAACAAGAACTTCTCTTCCCTTGGCCGTGGCAAGCAGTCACGCGGTCGTAAGCCGCCATGGTGCTCTTTCTGTCGCGCTCTTGATCACGACGCCTTCGACTGTCCGCATCGCTTTGATCGCTCCTATGATCGATCTAAACGGCCCCCGCCTTCGGCCAATCTGGTTGAAGCTTTCTCTACAAATTGTTCTATTTCGCAATCTAATGCATCTGATTGGTATTTAGATACAGGCGCTACAGCTCACATTACTGCCGATGCTTCAACCTTGGACGGCTCTTCTTCGTATAATGACGATGATCAAGTCGCTGTCGGTAATGGTGCTACCTTGCCTATCTCTCATATTGGTTATCGCTCTATGTCACGCCATTTCAATTTGAATGATGTTCTTGTTGTTCCTGGTTTCACTAAGAATCTGCTTTCCGTGAGTAAACTAACCCAAGATTATCCGATAAATGTCCTCTTTAATGCTTCTCAGTTTCGCATAATCCATCGGGACACGGGAAATCTACTCGCGACAGGAAAGCTTGATCGCAGACTCTATGTTTTGGACTCACGGCCTTCAGCCTTTTCAGTTATTACTTCTAGCAAGCAATTACTTGGCTCTTTTGATTTATGGCACTGTCGTCTTGGCCATGTGCCGCATTCTAGTATTTCTACTTTGAATAAAAGAACAGCTTTATCTCTTACTTCTGTTTTGCCATCGCCGCATGTTTGTGCATCATGCTAATTATCCAAGAGTTCGAAATTATCGTTCCCTACATCTCAATCTCGTGCATCTCCTGTTTTGGAACTTATTCATTGTGACTTGTGGGGTCCTTCGCCTGTTATCTCTAAATCTGGGTTTCGATACTACGTTATATTTATTGATGATTATTCCAGATTTACGTGGTTCTATCCGCTTAAGGCTAAATCGGACTTTGTTGACACTTTTCTGCAATTTCAAGCCTTCGTCGAAACCCAGTTCTCACGCAAGATTATTAAATTTCAGAGTGACGGCGGTTCGGAATTCACAAATAACCGCCTACGTTCTCACTTCAGCACATGTGGCATTCATCACTTGCTATCATGTCCGCATACTCCTGCTCAGAATGGACGAGCTGAAAGAAAGCATCGTCATGTGACAGAGATGGGTCTTAGTTTCTTATTTCACGCCTCAGTCCCTATCTCCTTTTGGGTTAAAGCTTTCAGTACGGCGGTGTACACGATTAACCGGATTCCTTGTGCGCCGTTGGGTTCTACATCCCCTTATGAGGTACTATTCCAACAGCCCCCATCTTATGGCATGTTTCGCGTCTTTGGCTGCCGTGCTTTCCCTTGTCTTTGTGACTATGTCCGACATAAGCTCGAGCCACGTAGCTTGCCGTGTGTCTTTGTCGGATACAGCTCCAGTCACAAGGGATTCTGTTGTCTTGATCCTACTACTTCGCGAGTATATATATATCGCCATGTTCTCTTTGATGAGCATTGCTTTTCCTACGCTCGCGGCAGCTCCACCACACCTATTTCTCAGCTCACTATATCATCCTTTACTGACAATGATGTCACCACACCATCCTCACCACATTCGCCTCCCAGCCCTCCGAAAATTCCCTCGCAAACACCGAACCCTAATCCTTGTGATCTATAACACGACATGGTCATCAATCTGCAGCCCCCGGTTCGCACTCCACCTCCCAGCCCTCATCCAAATTCCCCTATCACACCAATACACCCTTCCCCTAGCCCTCCGGCTTCCCCGCCCTCTCATCACTCTCCTTCGCCTCAACCACAACTAAACCCTCATCCTTCTCACCCCATGCAGACACGAGCAAAGTCCGGAATTTTTAAAACAAAATTTCCAGTCGACCTTGCTCTTCTACACTCCTCCGGTCTACATTCCGCTCTTCTCACTACCTCTGAGCCACGGGGCATTAAATCAGCTCTCAAACACCCTCACTGGATCGAAGCAATGAATGAAGAAATGCATGCTCTACAAGATAACCGAACTTGGGTCCTTGTTCCGCGCCCTCCTAACTCTAATGTTGTCGGCTCTAAATGGTTTACAGGACTAAACTCCGCGCAGATGGTTCTATTGACAGACATAAAGCGTGTCTCGTTGCTCAGGGTTTCAGTCAGCATCCTGGTTCCGACTTCACACACACATTTAGCCCAGTCGTCAAAGCTGCAACCGTTCGGATCATCCTATCTATTGTTGTTATGCGCTCTTGGCCTCTTCATCAGTTGGATGTGAAAAATGCCTTCTTAAATGGCTTTCTTACTACTCCAGTATTCATGGAGCAGCCACCGGGGTTCATCGACTCACGATTTCCGGACCACGTTTGCTATCTGAAGAAGGCACTATACGGGTTGCGCCAAGCGCCTCTTGCTTGGTACACTCGCTTCCGGAACTTCCTTCTTACTCTCGGATTTCGCTGCAGCTCGGCCGATACATCACTGTTCATTCTATTTAATGGAAGCTATACAGTATATTTGCTTGTTTATGTAGATGACATTATCGTCACTGGTAGCGACTCTTCCGTCATCGCCAAGTTACTAGCACGCATCCGCACTGAATTCGCCACTAAAGATCTCGGCAAACTCGGTTATTTCTTGGGCTTGGAAGTGTCGTACTCATCATCCGGTCTTTCTCTCAATCAGCTTAAGTATGCGCACGATATTCTCTCTCGCGCTCAGCTTCTTGACTCCAAACCGGTTGCAATGCCGCTTGCTCCCGGTGCTTCCTTTACTGCTGCAGGGATCGAATTCAGTGACCCGTCACTCTACCGATCTTTGGTTGGTGCTCTACAATATCTGACTATCACTAGACCGGACATAGCCTATGCGGTCAACACTGTCAGTCAATTCCAGAAAAACCCTATAGTTGAACACTTCCAGGCAGTTAAACGTATTCTCCGCTATGTGAAGGGTACTCTTGCTTTTGGACTTTCATTTCAGCCTGGATCCTGTGAGCTCGTCGGTTATTCCGATGCCGATTGGGCTCGGTGCATTGATACCCGCCGTTCAACTTACGGGTATGCGATTTACCTCGGTCCGAATCTCATATCATGGAGTGCCAAGAAGCAGCCCACAGTGTCTCGCTCAAGTACTGAATCCGAATATAGGGCGCTTGCCAACACCTCTGCCGAACTCATATGGGTATCAAATCTGCTCCGCGAACTTCATTCCCCACCTACTTCCACGCCGATTCTGCTGTGTGACAACAAGAGTGCGCTCTTTTTAACTCAAAATCCGGTCTCCCATAAGCGCGCCAAGCACATAGAAATCGATTATCATTTTGTTCGTGAGCTCGCTCTTTCTGGCCGCTTGAAGACTCAGTTTGTTCCTACGACTTTGCAAGTGGCGGACATCTTTACGAAGAGCTTACCTCGACCAAGCTTCAATTTCTTCAGATCCAAGCTTTGCGTCTCCGACAATCCGACGATGCGCTTGCGGGGGGGTGTGAACGATAATATCTCCAAAGATATGGAGAATTAGATTCAAATATATTTGTTTGTTATGTATCTTCCTCAATTCATGCATTCCCTTGTACTCTATATATACTTGTTTGTACACGTAAATAAATGAGAAATTCCATTCACTCTATTATAACAGTTTTATGCCACATTTTCAATTTTTATTCATCTGCATGTATAATGTCTCAACTTTTATATATGTTTGTAACTTCATGTGCCATCATAATGAAGTTTCTGTTTTTATTTCCTGTCAAATATAATTGTTCTACACAAAAGAAACATAAATGGCATGACATAAATAGAAAAAGGGGGGGGGGGGGTGGATGACAGAGAAAGAAAAGAAGAAACCTTAATTATGTAACTCCCTCGACCCAAGGCACGAACGAGCTTACGTGAGTTCATTCACATTGCGTACGTACAACTAATGGCCTAAATCGGTTATCAAACCAACTGTTTGTCCATAGACCAACGCAAATTCTTCCCAATGTGCTTTATTATCATTCACACGTATTCTGAGAAATCTCTTAGGGGTTATTCTTTTAGGGAATGTCTCATGTTAGGCACGCCTAAACGATTTAGACGGGTTTTATCCATTAACCCAAGCTAAATCCATCTTATATACCCTAATTGGGGATTAATAAACCCTATTTGGGATGTGTGAACCCATTTGGGTATGAATAAAATCCGCCTAAACCGTTTAGGCGTTCCTAACGCAAGTTTTTGCCTTCATCTTATAGTTCTACCCCAGTTCAAACACACTTAACTTTACAATTTTCCTAAAATAAATGCCGAAAAAGCTGATGTATTATGTTGGTATATGTAGCACCTATCATAATCTCTCTTATTCTGGTGTGGGCCCAACTCATGTTGGAAAGAATCAAATCACATAATCAAAATGGTGGAAAGAATCAATCACAAGATTGGATCCAAATCAAATCCTTAATTTATTAGATTGATTTATTTCCTTATTTTGTATTTATCATCTCTATAAAAGAGAACATTGTACAAGTGATTTATATATACAAAAAAGAGAGTACCAAGAATCCTTTTCCTTCCTCTACCATGTCTTTCTACTACGTTTAAACATGGTATCAGAGCAGGATTAAATTCCTGGCTCTGTTAACCCAAAATCCAAAACCAAACAAAAAAAAATTTTGGCTCAGAAAATACTCATCATCGCCTACCAATCTCGTCCATCCAGCCTTGATCAAGGCAAAAACCATCACCCAAATCAGCATCAACCTGCAACCAGATCAAGACAAACATGTCAGACGCAAAGGATCTAGCAGTTCAACAAACAACCAGAAACAATGAGAATATCAGCCTTGGGTTCAAATTGGATGACAACAACTATCCAATTTGGTCCAGGCTGATGAAGGTCTCGATCGAAAGTAGGGGGAAAACCAAACACATCACAGGTGACCCCTCGCCACCAAAGAAAGGAGAAGCAGACTATATGCAGTGGGAAATCGACGATCTCACTGTCTTCACCTGGATCCTCAATAACATGGAGACTAAACTAGTCTCAAGTTTCGCACAACACCAAACAGCCAAGGCTATCTGGGATAGCTTGGCAACCACCTACGGGACTGCACCCGATCCACTACAAACGTACGACCTCGAAGTGAAGGCAAACAAGGTCGTTCAGGGAGAGAGAACCCTTGAAAGCTATTGGGCTGAGCTTCAAGGAATTCGGCTCAATATCGATCAACGAGAGCCAAACCCATTCAACTGCTGCGATAAAGGCATCCGGACATATCAGCAGGTGCTAGCCCAAAGGAGGCTGTTCCAATTTATGTCTGGGCTTGACTCGAAGCTGGACGGAATTCACCGTGATATACTCAAGGAGACGCCACTCCCCGCACCGGAATCTGCCTTCTCAAGGGTACGGCGAGAAGCTGCCCGGCT